>PNEQ01103419.1:11203-23107 GCA_003012365.1 Medauroidea extradentata | reverse complement strand
CCCATTCATTCGGAAAAATAATTCAGAACGAGTCGGTAGATACTGCTTGCACAATTTTTGTTATTTAAGCCCCATGTAACTTCTGGCCACCAGGTATTATCGTAGGTTCCAGCTATATCCAAGAATATTGTCTATATATATTTTCCTTTCGTTTGTTTCTTGGACTTCTTTCATTCCATCAATCGGAGCTGTATCTGTGATCTTACCTTTGTAGAATCCATATTGCTGGAGGTGTGATTTGCCTTCTGCATAAAGTACTTCTGGAAATCTTCTGTTTATTAACTTTTCGTAAAATTTACCTACTACAGGTATTAGTCAGTGACCAATGATTTTATTTCCCTTGGATCCTTTCCATTTTCCTTGTATAGGATTCGTACTCGTCCAATTTTCCATGCCTTGGGAAAAATCCCCTTGATTTAATAGCAGGTTATACATATCCAATTAATTTCCTTCAATACGTGGCACCTTGTTATTCTTAATATTTGTCACTATTTCTTGAAGCTCTTCCAAAGTAAACTGTGGAGCTTCTTGACTATCTGGTATCAAGTACATCGATACTCTTTTCAGTTTGTGAATTTCATCGTCGCCCATCTCCGAGTCGTCCGGAAGTAAGCCATGGAGCAGAAGTCTGGCATTATCCTCCACTGACAGCGTTTGTCCTTCTGGTGCTCTTATACTTAGTGTTGGTTGTTTTGTCTTAGCGTTATTGGCAGCGATCTTGTAGACCACTCCAAAGGGATTCTAATTTTCTTTTTCTTCAACATAGTTGGCCCAGGCATGCTTTTTCATATACTTTGTCTTATTAAAGTGTGCTTTTTTTTTATGATTCTATGTTCTTGAGCCAATCGCCCTCTGTGTCCTGGCTTTGATTAATACAGTTGTTGGTCTTTGTTTCCTGTAGATGTTTCCTTGCACTCTCCAGATTTTCGTCCCGCCACGAGAGTTCAATAGTACTTTGTTGGGTTTTCTTTAAGGTTTGCTTGCATGTATCTTGTGAAATGTCTTGCAATGTCTTGATTTTTTCAGCGATGTCAAGGTCTTTCCTGGGCTTCAATCTTGATTCAAGGGCAGCTAGTAGAGCCTTGTTAAATGTAGCCTAGTTTGCTTTTTTTATGTATGTAGCTAACTTGTTGGTAAAAATCTGGTTCATTAGATAAATCTTAATTTAATGTGATCTCATACACTATTAGGCTGTGATCACTAGAGCTTTCATCAGTTACTCTCCAGTTACTGATAAGGTTGTGTGCAGCTCTATTTGTGCTTCTAAGTTAGATTCTGTTTCATGTGCATGGGAGATGTGTGTTGGAATGTCCCCTTCATTATTTTGTACTGTTAAATTGTTTATTAATACAAATTCGTTAATTTCCTCTCCTGCCTCATCTGTCGTTTTATTATGTCATAAATCCGATTTGGCATTTATATCAGTTATTATTATTACAGGTTTCCCCTGTAGTACATTTTTTAAAATTACTTCCCGTCCATCGAGGCGTACTCTTGTCATCCATATTCTGTAAGTCTGACGACACTATCCAGCATTGTATATATATTGTTCTTAATTGGACACATATATTATGTGTATTTAAGACACTTGACAATATCATTATGTCAATCTTGGGGTTAACTTAAGTATCCAAAACGTTAGATAATCGTCTATGTTTGCACTTCTCCGTTTAAGCCTACAACTTTTCCAAAGGGAGTACACGGCTCCTGGAACATTACAATGTCCAGCCTCTGCTCCATAGCAATTTTATTAAGCTCATTGGCCACCATTGCTGATCGGTAAATGTGGTTCTGTCCACATCTTATCGTTTTAGCCATAGTCTGTTCGACTTAGTTCCATTGCAAATGCTTTCTCACAGTGAGGACATTCCTTTGAATCTACTCTGTACTTACGTTTCTTTTTTTTTTTTTTTTTGTCGTTGAGACAGTTGGTACACTTATTGCTGCCTTTGTCTTTAAAATCTTTGAAAATGTGCCCTGTGAGGCCACACTTAGAACATGTAATTTCGTTTGAGCATCTTGTTGAGATATGCCCATAATAATGGCATTTGAAACATCTAGATGGGGCTAGATAGCCCCTTATTTTGCAGGATTATATATATGCATATATATATATATATATATATATCCTGTCTCTTTTTACTAACAGGTCTCTTAAAGTTGTGTCGCACCTGAAAATTATATGCACCACGTCAGAAGTCTTTCTACCTATTCTGTGACTTACTGTTATATTTTTGAATACATTCTCTGCCATTTCATTACGGGTCAGGTTCTGGCAGTATGTTTTTTTCAGTGAGGTTTTTGTTATTATCTTCATGGGCTATGTCGAAGTGTATTTATTATCGTCGGCCCTCTGCTTTTGGGCGTTTCTGATTTTAAACCAAGTTATTTTATATTTGTACGACACTTAAGCTATTCTAGGGTTTCCTGGTTGCCTGCCTCAACTAGTCCTTTTCGTATTGGTCGGGCATTTTTAATTTGTAGACCGTCAGTGGCTGGGTTGCCATTCTCTCTCGTCAATTTCTTGGTCTGCTCACTGGTTGTTTCTTCATATTTTGTTTAAATTATTCCCACATTCTTAGTATGCTTTCATATCCGGCTTCTTAAGTGCTCCTGCATAACTGATTTTTAATTATCTGTGTCTCTTGTTGAAATGCAGGTGTTGGCCTCTGTAGTTGCTGGTTTAATCTGCGATTTTAAGCATTGCTTGTCACAACCTTCTGCCCTAAGTCGTTGCATTTTAACAATTATTGGTGTTAATATTAGGATAGATTCTTTGTAATTCTCGATTTGGTACCAAGTATATATTTCAGCACGCCCTGAGTTATTTCAGCTTTTTCTTCGGTGATTTTATTCACCATTGTCATATCCCATTCTGGGAGTACTTCTACATCTTCCGTCTGCTTGCCACATTTTTTATCCTGTAGGTGATCTTATTGGTGGTCTTGTTGGCAGTCTGCTGCTTTTGGTGTTCTTTGTCGTTTGCGACTTTTTTCGTTACTTACTCTTGTTTCCTTTTCTTAAGTTCAGTATTGGCTTTTCTATGGTCCATGGAGATAAGGGATTCATCAGTCAGGACAGGTTTTTAAAGGGCCGAAGCCCTCGCGGACCCTCATTCCTCCCGCACTAGAACTGCCATTCCAGGATCTTTAGCTTTCTCGTATTGAAAACGTGTCCTCTTTATTGTGTGCATTCTACCATCCTGGTGGTTTTACCCGAATGTACTAATGAAAGGTTCATTGGGCTATGCTGTGCATGGGGGAGTTGGTGCATTTGACCGTTATCTTACGCTTGCGCATGCATTCGAGGAGGTGGTGATCTTAGATCTTCAGACTCTTCCAACCTCTGTTCTGAAAAGTGTGTAATTGAATACCCAGAAAAATATTTCCTGTGATCAAAAGATCTGCTGCCGTATGTTTTATGATCTCTTTTTTTTTTTTTTGCCATGTACAGTTTTAGAAGTTCATTTCTTCTTACTAACGCCACCTCTACAGGTTCTCGAAGCTCGGCTGGATATATTGGTATGTTATTGACTGCCAGTAGATGTATGTCGGCATAAGCAGGGTAGGGGAACAAGATGTATTCCCCGCCATCTTCTCTTAACAGAGTAGTCATCGCAGCTGCAAAAAATCCTAATATTTTTCTATCAGTCACGACAGTCTGAAATTGACGTTTTTAGACATTTTGTTGTACCCAGTAACAGCCGTAACCGATAGCATTAAATTTCAGATATAGGTAAGGAGGCCTCTTAAAGGCACCGCCTACCTGCTCAGAAGTGACCTAAGTTATAAGGGCGACCTTGAAGCGCGTATGAAATGCTGCATCGCCACATCGACTCAAGCTCGTTTTAGTGTGGAAGATTCCCGTAGATCCATTTTTACTATGAGACACCAAGTGGTGACCAGTTTTACTGGCGAAAAGTCTGTAGCAATGTTCAGAGCACATTTCTGAGTTTCGCATACATACAGTTAGTAAATAGGCCCTATATACAGCAGCCTGAGAAGGCCGTTTTTTAGTTTCGTTGGTGGTCTTCGAAGCAGTGATTTAATGAGAATGTTGTCTTATGTGTGCTAGATAAATAAACGCCAAAAACATATTTTCAAACGTTTTTAAAAGTAAAAATGGAAAAAGTACAAAACAACACCCTAGATAACATTAGCCAACACTATGAGCAAACATTTACTTAGAATTATGTATTTGTTACGCGCAACCCGTTCCACCGCAATTAAATGTAAATTTACTTCGGCGTCAGCGATTGTTCGTCAGAAATACGTTATTTGAGAAAAATGTTTGTTTACGAAGTTGGTGAAACTGTCTAAAGTTGCAGTTTTTTTGCGAATAGGCTATGAGAAACGTACCATTTTAATGTTTTTTTTTTAATTATTCACAATGCACTCTTAACAATGACGTTCTGTCCTTGCCCAGTGTTTTATTGTTCGCACATTGGCACATGTAGAATAGTTTCGTTAAAATACGTATTATCCTGTACATTAAAATGCATATAAAGCGCGTGTTAGGCAGCGTACATAACAGTGTTTTACATCGTAGTGAAGGTCACCACCTGTGTAATAGACAGAGCACTGTAGTGTTGCCAGGTCGTACCGTAATTATCTTTTGTACCTTATTTTCATTCTTTGTTACATAGACGATCTCTACCTGCCGATAATGGCTAATTGTACCATAATTTCACTTCCAGCACGTAAATTCGAAAACGATTGTCAGTTCGTTGGAGAGGGAAAGGGAAATTTTTTTCCTTTATAATTTTTTCCCTGGCTCGGTTAATACGTCGCAATGTTTCTACAGCAAATTCGAGAGATTGATAATATTTTATAATACTCTTCACATCTGCCGTTGCATGGATCTAGTATAAGGTATTTACATAGCCTATGTGTGCAATAGCATTATGGGAGAAAATGGTAAAAATACTAGACTGCGCAAAAATTCTTCAAAACGGTAATATCAGTTTACTCAATTTGGTTTTATGTGTATCCAATTAGAATAGTTACTATTTTTAAAATTTTTTTATTTTTTACGTAGTTTGTGAACAGCAAAACTTTTTTTGATCAAAGTTGTACAAAAATGTACCATAATTTCTGTCGAAGAACGATAATTTTAAGTTGTGGAAACGATATTTGGTCGTAAAGGACCTGGCAACACTGAATGACGCGCGCAGAGCAGTGGCTGGAAGTGAGGACGTACCGAGTGACGTCTGCGCGCAGCAGAGGAAACACGACCCCTCTGCCGCGGGCCTTCTGCTCAGCTCTGGCGCAACACCTACCACTCCTTGCGTCACCGGCTTCACATTCTACTACATTCTCATAGCGAGCTAGTCCAAGTTTCTTATTTACGAGCTTGGCGAGGGATCATTTTTGCCGCTAGTTGCGCTGAATCTGTAAGGCGGCTTTAATTATGAGTGTTTGGCAATTTGATTGTATTTTCAGTTTTTCAGTCATAACGTTTATTCAAATTGTTTTATCGAAATTTTGTCTTCGACATAGCATAGAATACATTCTTGGTAAAAGGCTTGACTTAGGAATATTTCATTAATTTGTCATGCAGAATCATTGCAAGAGTATTATAGGTTAAGTTTCAAGAATTAATTGCAATCATTCTGCATGACAAATTAATGAAAAATTCCATTATTATTTATGTCATTCAGTTCATAAGAATACATGCTATGCTTTGTTGGAGAGAAAATTTTGATAATACAAATTGAATGAATATTATGGCTCAAAAACGGAATATGCAATAAAATTTTCTAACACTCCCCCTTAAGGGGGTGATTCAACCAACATTTTGTTTACATAATGTTTATATTTGTACGATATATGGTTCATTCTGTTGACATACATGTGACCATTTCTTACAGCAGTGACTTTTTATCGTTCATAATTTTGTATAATGACATCGAAATTTACGTAAAACGGTTTTAACTAGAAAACCAACTGACTTACCGAAATTAAATAATTCACAGTGATGAACAGTGTCACTGGCTACGCCAGTTTATGTATGAAACCAGCAAGAATTTTGTTTGTATTTTTAAAAAAATTGTGAAATATGGCAATTTTTTTTAAGTTAGTAAATTTTTAGACATGCAGATAATCAAATGCGGTTTTTATACATATATTGATCTAGCCCGTGACACTGTTCTTCGGTGCGAATTATTTCATTTTCTATCAGTTATTTGGTTTTCCTTTAGTGCTTAATACGTTTTTATGTCATGTTTTGGCCATGCCATTTTACAAGAAACTATGAAAGGTAAGAAAATTTCCAATTCAATAAAATGTGGTTACAGTGTGTGTGTGTACAAAACAAACCATATCTCTTACAGTTACAAAACATATTAAAATAATTAAAACAATTGGTGAACCGCCCCCTTAAAGGAGTGACTAAATAAAAATTAAAGTTCTATTCTAGATAACAAGAACAGTCACTCGATAAAATTATTTTACTGAAAATCACTCGTTGCACCCTTCTAAAATTTATTCGCATCAATATAATCGTGTTCATAATTTCTTAGCTATTATTGGCACCAACTTACCAGAGGAGTCGTATTTAATTGGACGGTAGGCATTGTCTGATGTAGCATTCCACTAGGTATAACATGATCAGACCGTGCGACATGCACGGAACCTCACGTATTGTGAGTTGTACAGAAAGGCGCATTTTCTAACCTATTTTCATATAACAGTTTTGGTTTTTCTAGATGGGAGGATGGTTTTTTCCTTCACAATTTTGACCTATAAATTTTGCAACATACGTATACTATAAAATTGAATGTCTGTTTGTAACGTATTCGTTCCTGTATACCGTTCATTCGGTTGTGAGGAAACTTTCGTGATGTGTTGTGTGGATTACATTTGGGAAATATATGTTTTTCACGCGAGGAAAGTGAGTTTGTTCTTGGGTCGGAAAACCTGATTTACTTGCGTACGCATCTGGAAAAGTATTCCGTATCCAAATGCACTTCAATACACACATTTAACAGTGGCGGAGCCAGGATTTGGTTTGGGGGGGGGGGGGGTGCTGTCTAGCAAAAAAATTTATATATATATATATATATATATATACATAATTTTTTGTTAATTGTATAAATAAAATAGATACAGAATATAATTAATATCTTCTTAAATTTCAAAAGACAGATTTATTTTAAACAGTCTGCCTGTTCATTGTAGATTTTTTTTCTGACTTTTTTCTCCGATGGGCTCTGTGGTGGTGGGGGGTTAACACCCCCCTCCTCCTCGCTGCGCCACTGTTTAAAACGCAAACACTTTTTTCTTTGAGTGGCATTACGACGCATATGCCGAGTACTGCGTACTAAATATACTATCGCAATCAATTTAAAACCGAAACGAAGTTGGTTGCAACAGTTAGTACTGTATATTTTTGGCTAAACGGTCCTAGAAGTGCTCTCTTTGTTGTGAACAGCCTGTACTAACAGATATTTAGTGGTACTGTACTAGGAAGCTCTGTGAAACGAGGGCTGGATACAGACGTGGTGGTGATAAGATAGGCTGTCGAGGCTTATTTCACGCCGAAAATTTACAGCTGTCTTGGACATGGAAGTAAAACAGGCCGGTGATTATTTTCCGCGGAAGGCGCAAATTTACGATGTGGTGTCCCTACAGTAATGCTGTTACTGGTTGCTGGTCGTCCTTGTAGATAATTTCTTTAGAAAACAAATTAGGCAACGGCGTGCAGTTTGCTTGCGAGGTCCTGTTCTGGTCGAAAATTGTGGGAATTTTCATAAAATTATTCCAGAGATAATGGTTCCTCGTTCCTCGTCTTTATTTTTGTGTCTATTCATACTCTCTAGCAGACGACGATTGGGATCAAACCCATGATCTTCGGAATGCGATCGGTTCACGCTATATTCGAATGAGTCTGTTGTTTTTATTTACCATTCCATTATCAGATTGTATCTCAGTTTTGGTTCCGGCGTTAGCTTGTGCAGATATTTACGAGGACAGAAAAACACCAACGTGTCATCTATTATTTAGTTCCCTGTGTTAGGATCTTAATAAAGAAGATTTTTGTAGCGACTTATGTTAGATATCCTGGCTTACAATGCCACTCGGCACGTATGCTACGCTGTTTCGTATAAAGTATTTGGTCAGTGTTGATATTCTTCCGCCATTGTCCAAAGTACAAATATAAAATTTGGCTTCACAAATGGTTCACGAAAATTAATAACTCAGTCAACATATTTGTAAACAAAATCGAACATATATTCTATGGTTGCCGGTTTGGTATATTCTTCAGTTTCGCTACAAGCAAATCTGTAGGTTTTCAAGTATGTTAATGTTTTTTGTGCCATCTCTTCTTAATTAAGAGAAGACATCAGATAAGTTTTTAAATTATGTTTTCTGTGGAACTAAGGAATGTACTTGAGTATTAATTTAAAAAAGTATGTGCAAATGTTTACTTTTGGCTGTATGCTTATACTTTTCAATTATAAGTTACTGAAATAAAAAAAAATCAAAGAAACTATACTTACGGTATAAAGACATACCTAGTAGTTCGCTATAATTTCCTGTAGTAATTTAATGGCTATCGGTGTTATTGAACACAACGTACACACGGGTACTAGGGCCGACCCTTGCTCTCTCACCAGTTGCCGTATCGCATGTAAGCGCACGACGCTTGATAGACGTCAGTCTTCCTACTGAGGTCCCCGCCGGCTTGTTGGGAATGCTTGTCAGATTGTCGGATCATGCGGGTATGAGCATGTAAGTGTCACGCACACAACCGACGAGGAGGAAGTGACGTTGCTGCCACTCTGACAAAGTATTTCTTTTACTAGAAATTTTTGGAAGCGTGTTTAAAAAATCTACAAATATAGTAGTGAGTGTGGGTTTCGGCACGACTTTGGGACATTATGAAAATATTTCGCCTGCTTATCGACAGTTCTTAGGAATGAAATTTACTTGTGATTAATTCGATATAGAATGTCCATATAAAATTACATGAATATTTACTCATAGTTTGCTCTCATAGAAAATATTAAATTTCGTTAGTGCCCCAAAATCACCCCTTCTCACGTTGAATTGAAAACATATTTAAAATACGTAAATATAGTCAATACCTACAAACTAGGTAGTGCTGTCATAAACGCATGTACATAGTTGATACAGGTTTATTGATTGCGACGTAAGCTCAGCGTGCAAAGCCTGCGGTTTCGTATGTAATAATGTAAAAAGTGTAGGAAAAATAAGATTTGCAGGGACTGCTTTGAAATATACAAATACAACAAAAATATTTGTAAGCTTACTAAAATATCCAGTACTTTTTGTTATTGATTGTAGGGCCTCTAGATTTTTTTTTTGTCGTCTAGCTTGCAAAGTGAATATGTACAAAAATACAACATTTTTTTTTTAATGTGACTAGCCACCGAAGTTGATTGTAATTCCATTAGCTCTGGTAGGTTTTAGTTCAAAACTTTCTTCATCCAGCACGAGACGTTTTGACGTAGGTTTAATGGTGTTTTTAGTACTGCTGGAATCAAAATAACGCGACGTGAAGGCCTTGCAATTACGTACACATATTTAGTACGACAGCCACAGGTGTGTGAAGTATTTCAGTATTTTATTCCGTTATTTTTAATCTATTTTAAATATCCTCTTGCATTCCCATGGGAAAAAAAGTCGCAATCACACGTCTGCGTAAAAAAAGTTATGATTTGTTTATAATAACCAACAGAAATCTCTCGTAAAATAAATAAATGCGATTTACTACCAACTCATTAGTTTAGACCAACATTTGGCCACAAAATAAAAATTAGGTTTTTCCAGATTTGTCGCGAATATAATATCAGTAATTTATGTTGAGAATTCGCGTAGCTTCCGCCATTTTTGTTGCGCTGACGTCACAGAAACCTCGGCGCTGATTGGCTGACGTTTGTTCTTCGCGTCGCTTCCGTCGCGCTATTGTGATTGCAGCACAAGAGTGGAGACTTTCTAGTCCGTCGTGGTCCGGGAAGGAAGCAGGACCACAGAGCAGATCGGTGTCGTGTGGGGAGCGTGTAGTGTTTGTCCTGGGAAGGGGGGGTGCTACTGTCAACATGGGGGCTTGGCCGGCTCCAGGCTGTGCACGCCCACCTGTACACAGCCTGGGCCCAGCCTACCTCTGGCCCTTGTTTGCACTCTCATTACTGCCCTGTTGACGTGTCTACTTGCTCCTGCGTGTGGGAGGACCTCCAACACTGTCAAAAATATATATATTATGGTACTTAAAGAGTAAGTGGACCTGGGTGTAGCGTGGTACGGAAAGTATTTGTCCTCGTGTGTCTATATATTAAAATTTATTACGTTGCGTTTATCTACGAAAAGAAGACACTCTTCAGACTATGTCACTATGGTTTTAAAAATGTCGTGCTCCAATTTAAAACACGATTGTCAAGCTCCAGAGAAGTGCTAAAAATGGCTTTTTTACATTTCTTTAACTGAGAAAATATCAACCGTAATCGTAAAACAAAGTCATAGAAGCCTGCATTGGACTTAACGTTCTTTCCACAAGTAAACAAAGGTCATCGCTTGAAGTCCCATTGAAAAACGCATTCTAAGAAAACTCTGCACGCTGGTTTAGTTTAGTCCTTCGCGCCTAGAGGCGGTGAGGTTTTGTCGCACGGGGTGTGGGCGGGTTGGCGAACGAATCAGGTATTCCGCAGGGATTCATCAGCGTATCAGGCAGTCGATGCTACGGTGGGTCGATTCATGTGTTCTCGGCGGGGTCGGTCCCCGGATTTTCGCATGCGGGAATCGTGCCGTATACGATGCCGCTGGTCGGCGGGTTTTTCCGGGGATCTCCCGTTTCCCCCGCCCTTTCATTGCGGCCTTGCTCCATACTCACCTCATGTCTCACCTCAACAGCGTTAGACGTCGATGTTGAGCGAGACCAAAATTGCTCACTCATATGATTCATGTGTTCAATAAATTTTTATTAAACTTGAAATTTTCGCATGTAAGTTGTCAGTTTAAAATTTTACAAACAATTTTTCAGTTACTTGCTGGTATCTGATTGAGCTGAAGTTTGGTATACGTAAGTAACTTCGGAGACTTATGCAATATTGTTGTATTATATTTCTGTATTATATTACTTATACATAGGGACCGGAAGTTTTCGCGAAAAGATTTTTGCCCCACTTTGTTTCAGTGTTTTACGTGAACACCTGCAGCTCAACTTCATGATTATTGGCAGAGTGTTTTTGTACAGAATTATTATTCATTTGACTGTGCCAATCAGTACATGGATAACTGCGACACGTCACGTCTGTGGTTTGCGGGTTTAACCTCCAGACGTTGTATGTTACGGCATCCAATCACTGACCACAAAGCAGAGATGCAGGTGTGCACGTAAGGCACTGAAACAAAGTGCTGCAAAAATCTTTTCGCGAAAACTTCAGGTCCCTACTTATACAGGGTGTATCAGTTCAGTGGTTACAAACTATCAACACAACGAAAACAGCGTATGGAATAGGCTCAGGATAAATATCAAGAAAAAATGTCAAAGGCATGGAATACACACGTAATTATTATGAACAAGCAAAACAGTTAATTACTGTGACAAACAAATAAATTCCAATGATTTAACAATAAAAATAAATAAATTAATTAATAGTAAAAAAGTTAAAAGGACAAGGTTTTTGATAGTGTGAAGTAAAAAGTAAAAAAATAAATAATTACATTTAAGTTACTTTGATCATACATGTATATAGTCTAGTAGGTTTATTCTAGGTTCAGAATAACCCCTCTTGGTAACTCGTCGTCATAATATAGGCGTACGTAGATAGGTAAGTTCTAGGGACGTATACAAATATGGATATTTTCAATATATATATATATATATATATATATATATATATATATATATATATATATATATATATATATATATATATATATA
>PNEQ01103419.1:0-11103 GCA_003012365.1 Medauroidea extradentata | reverse complement strand
TTTTATCGCGGACCCATATATCGGCCGTAACTGAGCATAGTTTATCGTACCTAACACAATGAAGTGGTTCACTTTCAGCATAGTTTAGTTGGCCCACGAAGTCTGTAACGTAACTAAACTGAGAAGCAAGACAAGGGCACAGAAACGGAATCCAGCTCATTACATGTTCTTTAAACATTTTTCATAAAAAAATCCTAAAATATCATTTAAAAAAACCTTTACATTTGACATTCATTCATTTCTGAATTTCATCCATGGGCATCAAAATAAAATAAAAACCTTTGTTGAATATCCACGAAGTTCAAGGCTTCGAGCAAGTTTCGGGAGGAAAAATTTGATTAGAATTTGAATGAAAAACAGTAGTGAAACTTTGCTCATGTTTCATAATGATATTTGCTAACAACCCAAATTTGATTTTGAGAAAACTGAGGATTTTTTTATTATCATCGAATTTAGTGCAATCGGAGTAATTTTGGCTAATTTACAAGGCATTTGGTACTGATCTGGATTATGTATATAGGGTATACTAACATATCATTACAGTGAATAAAAAGAGCGAGCTGTAACATAAACCTGCTGAACCTGTTAGAATATATCGCGAAGTCGTGTTTTATTGGGCAACGTTCAGTGAAGGCAGACGGCATCATGAAGGTCATTACGTAGTTAACAGTGGCGGCTCGAGAGTTGTTGGCAGGTAGGGCACAAGTTGTCGAGAACTGTACACTCCTTTGAACGCGCCGTCGTATACCAATGACTAG
Source organism: Medauroidea extradentata (assembly GCA_003012365.1). Lineage (NCBI taxonomy): Eukaryota > Metazoa > Arthropoda > Insecta > Phasmatodea > Phasmatidae > Medauroidea > Medauroidea extradentata. The sequence goes on along the minus strand of PNEQ01103419.1, from coordinate 10,345 downwards.
AGAGACCAGAAAATTCGCGGGTTCGCTGACATGTAGGCTAGCCTCCAAGAACGTCTGTGTATTCAAGCAAACATTATCTGCTCACTGGCTGCTCGATGACGCAGTGATATGGGCCTACATCTAGTTGCTTCTGTGCTATTGGCTAAGCGACTTCCAGCAAGTGTCAAATACGTCACGCGCCAATTGCGAAAATGGCACGATCTTACAGTTGCTGGAATTATAGCCTGGAGCCAAAAGAAAACGCGAATTTTTCAGGACTCTACAAAGGGACAGGAAAATTTCGCGAATTCAGGGACCTGCAGGCTAGAATCCATTGTACTATATATATATATATATATATATATATATATATATATATATATATATATATGTGTGTGTGTGTGTGTATATATATATATATATACACACACACACACACACACACACACTCACGCACCGTCTATTCGTTCATTGTCTGCTGTCTGAGTAGCAGCTAGGGACGAATGATCGGGGCTTGACTGCGTATACGATAATTGATTCTGACATGCAGATCATTAAATTCACGAAATTTTCTTGTCCCTACCAATAACCATGGAATATCTACTGGCTACTTATTGTGTTGGGACCAGTCAGTAATAAGTAGGGCCCGGTAGTTTTCGCGAAAAGATTTTTGCCCCACTTTGTTTCAGTGTCTTACGTGCACACCTGCGGTTCAACTTCATGGCTATTGACAGAGTGTTTTTGTACAGAGTCGTTATTCATTTGACTGTGCCAATCAGTACACGGATAACTGCGACACATCACGTCTGTGATTTGCGGGTTTAACCTCCACACGCTGGGTGTTACGGCATCCAATCACTGACCACATAGCAGAGATGCAGGTGCGCACGTAAGGCACTGAAACAAAGTGCTGCAAAATTCTTTTCGCGAAAATTACCGGGCTCTACCAAAATGATGTATACTTCACTACTTCTGTGATTAGACGACACCTGTTTTAACATGTCTTTTGATGACTGCAAGCCAGTGATAAATAAGGAAACAAGTCGTGAAGGTAACACGTGTTACGGTTAGGAGCCAATGGATAGTTGACTGTGTGTGTATATGTCTGAGAAGTCTAGGCTGTTGTCAGATTAATACCCGAAATACTCGTGCCTCTACTTATTTATCGCTATCTTGCAGTCGTCGAAGATATGTTAAAACAGGTGTCGTCTAATCACAGAAAGAGTAGTGAAGTATACATTATTGGCATTCAACCAGACCTCGAGTCAACACGCGAAATAATCGTGCCTCTAGTCATAAGCGGCATGTATAGCAGCGTGTGAATGGCTGTAGTGTCAACTAGCGCACGACACTGTACAGTTCTCTGCTATGTGTGCTCCATAGCAGCAACATACGAGCCGTCACTGGCAGTTACTGAGCTGGCTGTAGAGCGTAGTTCCCCCGGAGAATTTCAAGCCGTTGGCGGGCAAATATGATGTACGGTGCTGTACTGCAACCAATAATGCGTTAAGTCACGTCACTGTTATTTTTTTTTTTTTTGCAAACACACAACACAGATAACATTATATAAGTAACCTCTTTATCGATAGAGATTTTATCTGTGAAAGCCCGCTTAAGATTTGCTGTGATTTTTCTTTTCAAATTAACAACCAGACAGGTGTTGCAGTTTATCATTCGCAGTTATGTTATTGTGTTATTTGTCGATGACGTTCGTTAATTTTTTCCATTTAAATCAACCTGCTTCATGAAATTATAATTTTGCTACGTACGGTAGAATTTTCTCGTCGCTGTACAAAGTGACGGTTATTTGCAGGATTAAAATTTCAATATTACTATCACACTGGTTTTCATTTTATAGTTTATTATAATCGCACATTTTATAGTTTTTGTATATTCCTGTATTTTTGTACGTAATGCGAGTTTATTTGCGGTAGTAGAAAAGTTTCGCTTCAAGATCGAAGCAGGTGTACCTGTATAAGCGTTGTGCTTTTGTTCTACATTGAAAAATTAATAAATCCCATTTTAGCGAAGTGAAAACTCTTGTTGTGGTGGTTTATAATAGTAACATTCAAGTTAATATGGTACGTCCACCGCCATTTTTTATTATGTACGTGTTATAATGGCCTTTAATTCCTCTTTAATTTCGTACATTTGGTCAGAGCGTAGATAACTTGCACATTTTATATAGCAGAAAATAATTTCGAAAATTTAGTTTCTGCGATCACTAAAGCTAAGTTAAGGTATAGTCTTATTTAAACGTATTTTACGCATTACGATGCCTAAACATATAAAACAAATCGGAAACAGAACTTACAACGGAAATGAAATAAGTTCTACGTGGCGTCAGATCTGCTGCATTTTACATTTACAGATAGTAACATTTTCGTTGAAATTTGTGTGTGTGTCTATATATATATATATGTATATATATATATGTATATATATATATATATATATATATATATATATATATATAGAGAGAGAGAGAGAGAGAGTGTTAGTAAGATAAGATATTATACTAGGCCGTAATATGTATTTATTTCTGAACGACCTAACAATAAAAAAACCTGTAATTCCAACCCGGGGCTTATGACGTCCCCACCTTATAACGCTATTTGATAGGTATAGCTGTAAGAAGTTGACAAGAGACAATATTTTTCCACATGTTTTTCCTGAGCTTTGCAATGCTGCCAACTCACCCGTTGCAACAGTAACTGTCGCTATGTTAATCATGTGACGTGGCGTGCGCGTGTATATGTTTTTGTCTTCTGTTATTTCTTAATAATGACCTAAGTTGCGGTACTATATTTGTAAGTACATGACCACGTGTGAGGTGGTGCCCTGCTTTCGTGAATGGTATTGGACTATTTTTGCGCGTGTCATTAAATGTACTGGAATTACATTTATTCAATTTTTTTTATTGTTGCTGGACTACGCAAGCTACGAACGTGGCTGCAGTAATGAGGTAATTTATGCTACATGAACACATTGGACTGCTATGAAGTGGACTCGATGTTTTGTGCCTGAATGTTTTTGACAATATTTGTTTTACACAAATTTTATGTGCGTGTTGGCTTTAAGATATCTGTAATATTCTGCAAATTAAACATTATTTCCCTAACATTGCCGTGATATTTATTTGTATTGTGTCGTCTATATTTCTCCGATTTTGAAGTAAATCAACGTACACGTTTAATATAGTTGTTTATGCAAGCTAATCAGAAATATGATAGGTGTAATTCTAATAATGACAAATATTAAGATGGTAAAACTAACCTTTTTTGGAATTAGTTTTATTCACAATTTTTGCAAATAACCAGTGTGTGACAGAATTAAGAAATACCGTAAAACAGAGGTATTTTTGCACCTTGGGTTAAATTTGGACCAAACCTACTTAATATTTTTTCCTTAGTTTTTTTCTGACTGGTGCTAATAACTCGACAATTTTTTAATCAAACGCTTTGAAAATATTTGAGACAATGTGCAGTCACACAATGCACAATACTGTGGATGCGTTTTTTTAAATGTTATACTATTCCGTCAGTAAAACAATGTTTTGCTTCACTTTGGCTTATTTTCAAGACTGAAAACGCGGTACTTTGGGTGACGGAATCTAAAAAGCCGTTCAGTACATTGCTACAAAAAAAAATTCAGCTACAAATTATGACATATTAGTGTCAAAATTGTGGAGCAAAATTTTGATATGAGTGTTAGGTAGCGATAAAAAAAAATATTTTCGAAATCACTGCAAAACTAAGGAACAAGCCCTTAAGATAAATCGAGTGGAATACTATAGTTACACCCAACTTGTCCAGTTAATATTTTTTCTGCATTACCAAAGGGCAGAAAAACCAGTATTTTTTTTTTTTTGTTGCGAAGTTAGGACACGGTTCTGTATTTACCCGTTTCTTTCTTGGATATTATGTTTAAATTCTAAACGGGAGCAGATATTGTAAAACCGTCACACAGATTTGCTTCGAAAAAATCAGGCTACATGGTAACAACAACAAATCTGGCTCTGCTCCGTTTAATTTAACCATAGTATTCGTATAAAAACCGCGTAAATAGAAACTGGTAACTTTTGAGTACACAGTAGCCCGGTTGACGGTATAGCATGTAGTTCATCGTTGAACGTAGATGAATTCAACCTTGCGTACGTTGTACGTACGAGATTCCTGCCGGCATTGCTGGCAAGATGGCCTCGACATTACTTGAAGTGAGGTTACGTGCTAACTTGGTTTTTTTCATTCTTTCTATACGTTACGATGCTACTTGTCCGTGTGCGTGACGGGCCTGCATAACGTCTTCCGCCAGTTTGAACGGGGCCGCGGTGGCCGAGAGGTCAGACCATTTGCCTCCCACTGAGGCTATCCGGCTTCGATTCTCGGCGGGGTCGGTCCCCGGATTTTCGCATGTGGAAATTGTGCTGGACGATACAGTTAGTCTGTGGATTTCCTCAGGAATCTCCCGTTCCCCTCGCCCCTTCATTCCGGCGCTGCTCCATACTCATCTCATGTCACACCTCACCAGCGCTGAAGAACTCGATACTAAGCGCTGACCAAAATTTTTTACTAACTCCAGTTTTAACGCCGGAAATCTCACCATACAACTGAAATTCGTCAGTTAATTCCTACGCAAAAATTTACCTTAGTGTGTAGTGTATTACATGACAACCACTCATTAAGTTTAAATACCAGAATACTTTTTACCATACCTGATCTTGTACAAGCTTCTGTAAATAATACCTGTTTACCAGGCTGTCAAGGTTTGTGCTTATTACGTGTATTACACAAGAGCAGGTGTAATTTACTTTATTTGTAATTATTCATACAGTACACTGTGTTTATTCCTTAATGAAAAAATGATGCTTCAGATCAGATGTATAAAAAATGTGAAATTTTCAGCTGGCTTAGGAATAATCGACGATAGCTTTGCAATTTTCCTAATACTGCTATGCAGTGAGTTCCGTTTACAGTAGCAGTTGTGCGAGGTCATATATCGATGGCTAAGAAGTAAATACTCGTACCTGCACAAATGCAGGTTTCTTTATAAAATAACAAAATCTGTGTTGAAATTCTGCTTTGCAAAGGATTGATTTCCTAGTAGTAATATGTAAGTAGTTATTGCTTACATTATTGTTTTTTATTTATTTTATTTATTAATTTTTTCAGTCTTCTGCAAAATTTACGCAGATACAAGTTATTTTTTTATTAGCAGTCGATATCGTGAGCGATGACGTCACGGAATCGTCACAGTCGTAGGTCACATTTACTAATTAGTGATTAGGTGTCCTCTGACATGTCCGCAGAAAATTGTTGTTGTATTCGGTCTTAAAGAGACAAGTCAGCGTTATTTGCAGTAACAGTAATATGTTTGTTGTGTGTGTTTGTGTAAATAGTTTTTGAAGGCTGTTGCTGTCTGAATAATTTTTACTAATATTTTATTCATTTGTATTACTTGCAGCTTCATGAACCGAATCAAAACAGTGACATTATTTTTGGCTTCTTTGTTCTGTTTCAGGTAGGTGTCACATGGAGTGTTGTGCGTTATGAGACTGCGCTATGATTGGTCAGTCACGGAAGCTGGTGTGGAACCTGGGATAGAAAATACGACAGGTTCTCTTACCTAGTCTGGTATGAAATTCTTCTATGACAAGCGACATGTCTTAATCTTAAGGGGCCTCCCTACCTGAGCTTGAAATGCTTTGAAACGAGTTGCAATTATTCTTTTTTTTTTTTGACGAAACTACTCAAGGCGCCTTATATTTGTAAGCTACGAAAAGAACACACACTTCAAACTATGTTGCCATAGTTTTAAAAATTGGCACGTTTAATTAAACCTTAATTTTCGGGCCCCTTAAAATGGCCAAAAATGTGTTTTCCAGACTGCAGTATCTGTAAAAATAACAACCAGATTCGAAAAACACGACTATAGAAACAAGCGTTAGACTTTGAACTGCGCTGATCACAAGTAAAATAATGTGGCCACCACTTAAAGTTCCGTAAGGAAAAGGATAATAGTAAAGCCCTGCACGCCATCTGAGTGGCTTGCACGGAGAGGCGATGCCGATGCCGTTAATGTATTACATATAACGTCAGTCAACGGCACTCTTACCGCTCCTGTCTCACACACACAAATGCAGCCTATCTAGGGAGGCCCCTTAATGTCTGCTGTACTAGATGGTATAACAAGCTGCTATGACATATTGTACAGGCTGGTGCGATATCATGTGTCGTGTAATATCGGCTTACAATTACCTGTTCAGACAAATATATTTTTAATATACTAACTGGATGACCACACTGATCGTCATCGCACATCGAGGTTAAAATATTGATTTTTTTTAAACCAAAACATGATTTTTTTTTTGTTAAATTTATATATGAAAAAATAACTGGCACCGGGCAACGTTAAGTGCCGAATTATTCAATACTTTCAATTTGACGTCATTATAATATATTTCGTTTTTTTTCTTCTATTCTATGCCATTTCTATCCTGATGAAAGGACCAACACAACACCCAGTCCTGAACCATAAAATTTTTTCACCTTCCCAAACTGGAATAGAGCCCGTGACTCTTAGCTCACCGGGCAGAAATTCTAACCATTGAACTAAGCGGTAGAACTCGGTAATACAGTACATCGAAAGTTTCCATAATAAATTTTAAGTGTCCTCTGTAAAATGCTGTATCTTGTTGTTGCATGGTGTCGTTATTTATTTTGACCCTGGAAGATTTTTCTTCAGGGTTAGAAGTTAAAACGAAACGTTACATAAAATAACAACGCTTAATGACATCTTTACGATTTTCTGCTGAGTATTTCTTGCAAGTTATAGTACATTCTTTTCCATGTGTCACTCTAGAAAAATTATACATATTAATGGCACCGTAAAAAATGTTTACTGCTCAATATTTCGCTCGTTGCATCGTGGAATTCTTCGGAGAGTGTCGCAAAATCGTAATTTTTTACAACTGACTCACTGTCTATAATTCACTACCGAGGTATTTTTTTTGTACGTGATCAACCTTTAAACTTGCCCCAGTGGAATGCAAATTGACTTCTTCCGTGCCTCTTGTGCAGGATGCGATCTAGAAACGTGTGTACGTGTTACGATAGTGAAATGTTTGCATATAATTAGAGCCCGGTAATTTTCGCGAAAAGAATTTTGCAGCACTTTGTTTCAGGGCCTTACGTGCGCACCTGCATCTCTGCTATGTGGTCAGTGATTGGATGCCGTAACACCCAGCGTGTGGAGGTTAAACCCGCAAATCACAGACGTGATATACTGATATGTGACAGTTATCCGTGTACTGATTGGCACAGTCAAATGAATAACGACTCTGCACAAAAACACTCTGTCAATAGCCATGAAGTTGAACTGCAGGTGTGCACGTAAGACACTGAAACAAAGTGGGGCAAAAATCTTTTCGCGAAAACTACCGGGCCTTACATATAATGAATCATATTCAAATGTTGGTTTGAAACGGAAGGGAAGGGAAGGGAAGGGAGAGACGGTGGCTACGTGTGAAGGCAAGAATATAGGTTACCAATTGGAAAGGTCGTTATTATTCATGGCTGAAGTAGAGTTCAAACCTTGAATGTCGGAGGCAACGTGGCCACATAAATATTAACAGCATATTTATATCGCAGTGGATAAACAGGCAGACATTCAAGCGTCAAAACTTTTTAGCCCTATAAAATGTTCAAACAGTCATTAACTGAGATATAAGCGACAACTGAGGAGTGTCTGTTCAAAAGGTGCTATTTACGCCTTTGAAAAATTGTGGGAAAATATGTGCATTCACCTCCTTTTGATCAGGATTGTCAAGTTTGAAGTGTGTTTCACCAAGGAAATACACTGTTTTGCTCGGGAATGCACATGAAATTCGATGGTATTCACAGGACTAGGCTATGTCGTGGTCGGATTCTAATTTTTTGTTGGGAAGTGGAAATATCACCTTTTGAACAGACACTCGTCAATTTTATAAAATGAATTGAACTCAGTAATTTTGGGCGTTTCCATTGCCAGTACCTGAACAAATATTAAGTGGCAGTTCGTGTAGCTTATTTTTTATTGTTCACGCACAATATTCAGAGCCCTTAACTTTATTTGCGGCGGCAGAGTTGTCAGACTACTCGCCACTCACCAAGGCAACTCGGGTTCCATTCCTGGCGGGGTTGGTCTCTATTTTTCGCGTATGGGAAATGTGGCGGACGTTGTCATTGGCCGGCGGGTTTTCTCGGGGTTTTTCCGCTTCTCCCGCCCTTGCATTCCGTCGCTGCTACATCTGTCATCCCGTATTTCATCTTATGTTCCCTGCCACCCCATCATGTAATCAGACTAATATTCTTGGGCCTGTACGCGATTTTCATTTATTCATTCTTTATTTAAGGGGGGTTGTTAGACATTTTTCTTGTATTTTCAGTGTTCGAGCCATAACATTTATTCAGATTGTATTATCAAAATTTTCTCATCGACTAAGCGTAGTATATATTATTGGTAAACTGCTTGACATAGATAACAATGAAATATTTCATTAATTTGTCATGCAGAATCATTACAAGACAATTATAAGTTAACTTACAAGAAATATGACAAGCCCAGTACAAGATGAACATGTAAACACTATTATGTTCTCCAAAATTCATCGAAAATATATTCTATTGCCTCAACATTGCCACATTTATCAAAAATTATTTGAAACAGAAGTTATCTAAGAAAAAGTGTAAATAAATTTTAGCAGCTCTCTCTCCCCCTTAAACTTAACCTTAGAGTATGTATATAAAACTTCTACAGAGAATTAATGACAGTAATTGTAAGTTATAAGTAAATTAATTGAACTGAAATTTTCTTTTTGTCTTCCGTCTACATACATATTGAATACGTTGAAATATGTATACATTTTGGATGGTATGGTCTGGCGAGTAGAATAGCACTGTCGGAGCTCACCTTGCGGAACCTCCACCAATGAACCGCGCGGCGCCTGTTGAAGCAGCGTTGCCAACTCTGTTATTTCCGGGTACCTACGGGACACTTCACAAGTGTCCCTAACATTCACTATAAGTATTTACGTTGCAATACGAATTCTTGCAACAGACGTTATTGCCCTGAATTCATATTTGCAAATGTGATTTCTTGCATAAAAATAATACGCGAAATCGACAAAAATTTTACACTGGTTTAAATTCCTACAGACTGTTGATGTTACTGTGGCTAAGTATTTCGACTTAGCGTGCCTTAATTATAGTAAACTGCGTGGCTGCTATATTCGTTCGGCATGGATTGCGAGGTAAATAAATACTGACAGTGTTATATATTTTTGTGACGTGTTGTGTTTAATATCAGTAATCAGAGCTTGAGTTGTAAAAGAATAAGTGTTTAAAAATTGGTTGAAGAAGAATACAAATGTAATGGAGAAGAGTACAGTACAAAGGAAATGTACTAGACTTGATTCATGTTTTAAGAAAAAGAAACGTCATCGCATAGGGAAATTATTTTACAGTGTATGAAATAATAAGTAAGAGTGTATTACTGATAGATGTATATAGGATAGGAACTACTTATTCTGAGATAGATAATGCGTAAAATTGTCCGTTGTTAATTCATTTAGCCTACTTGGTAAGTCCTAGGACAATATTTAGAGCAAATTTACATACTAGTGGCGAAAGGACGAATCAGTTAATGTCGATTTCAGGTTAAATATGTAGTAATCATTCTTTTGAAAATTACTCGGTCAATTCATATAAGGGCCTCGGTGCCCGAGTGGTCAGACCATTCGGGTTCGAATTCCGGCGGGTTCGGTCCCTGGATTTTCGCATGTGGGAATCGTGCCGGAAGATGCCGTGGTCGGTGGGTTTTCTCGGGGATCTCCCGTTTCCCCCGCCTTTATCATTCCGGCGCTGCTCCATACTCACCTCATTTCATCCTTCACCCGTGCTAAAGACCTAGATGTTAAGCGCTGACAAAAATCTCATCATTCTTCCGTACTAGCATTATTCCCCCCTCTCCCACCCGCGCTAAAAACCGGATGCTACGTGCTGACTAAAATGTATTCACTTATTCAGCTATTTAATCATGAAAATATTTTTATACCTATACATTTATACTTATTTTTTCCAAGTCCCCTCGTTTTGAATTGAAATTAATTTGTCTTTGTCATTGGTTATTGTTAGAGACATGAACTTTTCGCGAAAAGAATTTTGCCCCACTTTGTTCCAGTGCCTTATGTGCACGTCTGCAGTTCTGCTTCATAGATATTGGCAGCGTGCCTTTGAACTGTGACGTTTCTCATTTGACTGTACCAATCACAATAAGGTTACTGTAACACCACACGTCTGTGATTTGCGTGTAATACCCCACGACACAC
>PNEQ01103418.1:64662-79534 GCA_003012365.1 Medauroidea extradentata | reverse complement strand
CGATGCTTTTATACGGCCACTTCAATGACGTCAATGGCTGATGACATACAGTGACCTAGAGTCTAAAAATAGACATTACCACGGTCGTACTAGTTGAGAGTCACGTACTCGCACTGGCGTCATCGGGGAAAACCAGTGACGTCTCTCGGGAGTTGCGACATAGCTGCGGAAACCCATGACACCACTGGTTGACTCACAGAGCTGACCACCCAGCATGATGTAATGTGCCTGCTGCCCGGCCAACACGCAACAATATATTCGCTTTTAACTGTACAAGCGGGTAGCAAGCGATAATCCTACGCATGATTTCCTTGTTTACTACTGGCATGCAGTAGTCAAAAGGCGTTTCGTGACAGCCGCCAGCAAGTTCCACATATGACCTGGAATGAATCTGCGAAATTAACGTACCTGTATTTATCAGACTGAACACCAACGACAATATGCACATATTTTTAATTGTTGAATCCATCGGCATCTTTCGAATTTTGTTTGTGTTTCTTTAAGTCTTAAACATAATAAATAAAACAAGAAGGGAAAATAATAACTTGAGAGTTCAGTGAATGACATTTTATAATCTACTGTCCTATGCATATTCAAGCCCCCCTCCCCATTTCTATTCGTTCACTATGTTTCAGGGTGTAGCAGCTATAGGACAAATGGTCAGCAAATAATTATGCAAGTAATATTTTTGTTGTTGGGCAACTTTAATGTGCTTCTAGGTATACTACGATTCTGATTTCAACAAGAATGTATGAGATCAAGGACATATACCATTGGTTATGATTTGTTGATAAAACCGGCAAAACGTTGATAATGCAAGCCACAAAGACAAGAGGATAGTTCAGCACATAGAAAAGTACTGATAAACAGAAACTTTTTTTTTCCTTGCAATGAAGGTTTGGTCAGCGAGGTCATCAGAGACGGTGACACAAGTTGGTACAATGACAGGAGCTGGGAGAGGAGTCGGCCATGGCCTTTGCTAAGAAACAATTCCAGCATTCGCATGAAGCACGGTCGTAGAAGAACAGGTCTGGACACTCGCCTATCTAACAATGTATTTAGCTTGACCCCCTTGTTGTTTGGCTGCAGTTAGTCAAGTTACCGAGAATGTCGTTCTTTTTGGCGCTGTTTTCCGGACGGTCGGACTCAAACTCCACCCACTATTTCCATTGTTATCTTTATAAAGTAAATCAAGATTGCTGGAGCCTTTTCTTAAATTTGTGAGCGAAGAAAGTATTTCATAAATTGATAAAAAATACGTTTTGATAAATTGTTTATCTTAGCGGAAAGAAAGTGGGCGGAGTTTAGTACGTCCGCCCTAACTGCAGCGCCAATAAAACACAATATTCTCGGTAACTTGGTGAACTACAACCAAACAACAAGGGGGTCAAGTTTCCAGGCGAATGTCCAGACCTGTTCTTCTAAGGCCGTGGCCTGAAGCGACTTCGGGAAACCCTGGAAAACCGAAATCATGATGGCCGGAACCGGGGATCTAACTCGGGTCCTCCCGAATACGAATCCAGCGTGTTACCGTTGCGCCACCTCGCGCGATTCCTGTCATCACGAAAATTCGAACTGGAAATTCTTGCCAAACTGCAACCAAACAGAAATTAATACGGGAATCGAAAAGGAGGACAGAGGACAACACACAAATTACTATAAGTAGAGATCAGAAAAATTTACGCGTTCATTGACATGTAGGCTAGCCTCCAAGAATGTTTTCGCACTCAAGCAAACATCAGCTCTTCATTAGCTGTTCGTTAACACAGTTATATGGGCCTTCATTTAGTTAAGTTTTTGTTTTTGGCTCAGCGACTTCCGGGAACTGTCATAAAAGTCGAGGGTCAGTTGCGAAATTAACAATTTTTCAGGTCTCTAGACAACAGACAACCCATGTTTCTGTCAACGAAGAATGCTACGTTTCGGGAATTGACATCTACTCCCTGGCTTCAAGCTTGAAGCACAATTGGTCGGACACACCAAGGTATAGGTGGTTCAGTATAAAATAAACATTTTAGAAACCCTAGTTTCCTTTTTTACTTTCAGGTAATACCGTATCCTTTCCTGCGACCTTTTAATGTAAACAAAGCAGAGGTCACAATGTATACTATTTCTAACCCCCGACGCAAAAAGAAGGATTTTGTAAGTTTTACGTGTCTGTCTGTGGCATCGTAGCTCCTAAACGAATGGACCTATTTTGATGCGTTTTTTTTTATATGAAAGTTGTCGTGATCGAGATGGTTCTTAGCTATAATTTATGAAGATCTGTTAAGACGTTTGATGATGACCAGCTCTTTTCTAGTTGTTGAAGGAATGTGAGCAACTTACGCTGGTCTGATCGATCCGAAATTTACTATCCTGTGACTTCAATGATATTACAATAACATGGCCACCTTGCCCTGATGCTGCAGCATCATCTGGAATTTGCCGGATTTCCAACTCCTCATCAATTTACAGTCGGTTTTTTTAATTTTTTTATTTAAGTTGTACTTGTTAGACAAGATGTTCTTCAAGAGTGACCAGTTTATCGTGAACGACCTATACGAATTACGAATGATTATACGGTACATTTCCACTGCTGCAGTTTTATCAGCGCATGCCTCACAGGAGGTGGCGGATTGGAATGGGCCGGGAGGTGGGGGGGGGGCGGAAGTTGGATACATAACTGTATTCTCCCGTCAGCGGCGAACCCTCACTGTAAATAATTCTACCTGATTAATGGCGTGTTTTGAACCATACGCGCATTTTAAAGCGAGTGTGTACATTTTTGTTTCGATCGTTATGACCATTCTTACTCACCCAGCCCTTTAACGGCGTTTTTTTTTTTAATACAAGAATAGAACTGAGCATATATCATTCAGATCATGTTTTCTTTATGTGTCGCATTTATAGAGAGTTTTTTTGTCTAACAACAATAATTTTCTAGCAAAAAATTCACCGTTCATTTTGCAAGCGACACATAGTTCTTTGTCTCACTAGTAAAACAATCGTATGTAAAAGTAAATTAAATATTTAGAGTAACAATTTGTTTCACCTAACACAAACAAATATTTCGTTAGTGTTTTCTGTACGTTTGCCAGTCGCATGCATGGCCTTTACTTTATATATATATATATATATATATATTAGGAATAGTGAATGAATTGTATGCAGAGGCCTTTTATGCCAAACCAGTTCAAAGTCGACAAGTTTAAAATAGCGAATCAACGTTTAATGCATAAATTGTATGCATAACCTTTTTTCATAATACATTAATATACGAAAAATTTCGTAACTAAATGTGCGTACGTTTTTTTTTTTTTTAAATAAAAAATTCACTCATATTTTTGTTTATAAATGTCAATTTTAACGTTATAATTTTTATATATTTAACTCAAACGAAGATGTTCAATGTTACATTATTTTACATGCAATTTCACTCTGAGCATTATTTGATAATATTTTCAATATAACTGATCTGATGTGTAATAATCGTGTTCAACAGTTATCCTCCATTTAAATGCTGTGACTGCATGGTTGGTTAGCAAGGCTTTTAACGTCTTCATTAGCAGCCTGATTAGAGATTATGAAAGTGTAGCTGCATTTGCCTTGTAAATAATTACAGTATACGGTAGTTAGTTCAGCGGAAATTTGTAAACGAATCACAAATATTCAGTAGCGGCGTGCCAGAGTTATTATTGGCCCAGTCAGACAGTGAAGTGAAGTTAGACGGGTTTACGGCTTTATGACAAGAAGTCTTAAGAGCCCATGAGTACAGACACGCAAAATTCGCGTTATCATTTGGTAGCAGACTAAACTGCACTTTCCTATACAACAAAGCATAATATGCAATTCAATTGCCACAATCTTTTATGTGTTGTCATTTAAGTGTGTTACGTCTTTACAGAGATTGGCCTCTCTACCGTGTAAACATTCTCCGCGGAAAGTAACGACAATATCGGCCAGCGGGAGACGCCGAACGAGTCTACAGTAATTTGGAGTCTAGTAGTTGTCAGAAAATAACGCGAATTTTGCGTGTCTCTACCCATGAGGGAGAGGTGAAGGGACAACAACATCCATGCACAAGCCGGGATTCTAACCCAAGAACTCTCGCATTGTAGATCGGCGCCCTAACCGACTACGCTACAGAGGCCGGCCCAGTCGTACGGGGACCCGCCAACAACGAAAAGGAGAACTTTAAATATGGACATGATTAGAGACGTAATTTACAGTGGCGAAATTCAACTGTAATCTGCGTTTCAATGTACGTTACTGGTCACGCGAGCTAGGAAAGGTCCTGGTGCCATGCAGAGGGGAAAATTCCTCCTCCTTCTGCCCCTAAACAGTGGAGGTGTGCGCATCTACTGATTGGTTGTAGCTGCTAATGACACATTCAGGGCTCCGTCATTTCCCCTCTTACTGGCTGGGAGGGGAAATGTGGGGCGGGTAGCTGTGTAGTAGAGACCATTTCACGTCCGCTGCGCCACTCTCTCAAAACCTTTCCTAGGCTGCGTGACCAGTACAACTTACCAAAATATTACTTGCCTTAGCATGTACGTGCAGCTGTTGCTCTAATTGACTGATTCAATGAAAATCCGGCTAATGTAATGTTCTATGCCTGTCGTTGGTTTGCCGACATATGTTGTGTCAGGCGTATACCACCTAATCATACATATTGCAAGAATCTGTAACGTTTTCAAGGGTATGTTGGCGCAACAAATTTTCGTGACTTACAATCATCTCTTGACATGTTGTATTGAAGCCTTGCAAACAGTCGACTTTTCCTGAGCTACATCAGTGTCTCTAAAGATGGAACAATTGGTCCTGAAAAATAGGAACAAAGAAATGAAGTTGATGTCCTGGCCTACAGTGAGAAACCGTCCTTGTGGTCGCCTGATAAAGAGGGGAGATGTAGTTGAGAGTTCAACGCTTGATAGCGAGATCTCAGTAGCTGCAGCGTGTGATATGAATAGAGCCAGTGAATTTTAGTGAAAAGAATTCTGCAACAACTTGTTTCAGTGCCTTACTTGCACACCTGCAACTCTGGCTCATGGTTATTGGCAGAATATAATAGGGCAGAGGCGTGGCTCATTTGACTGTACCAACCAGAACAATGTTACCGCGACACCACACGTCCACAGACTAAATAGTAATACAGACGTGAAATGGTGTGGCGGCTCGTTTGATACGGGCGAACTTGGCCGCTTATTGGCTGCCCGAGGCTGTAGACTCCAGCCCCGTTTCTGTTTGGCTCCTGCATGTTACGGTAGGTTTCCTATTGGCCTGGCTGCCGGCTAGCAGGGTAGCCGCCTTACGCTGATTGGCGGTAGGTGTCTCCGCCATCTTCCTGGCCAGGGAAGCCATTTTGCTGGCGTGTGTGGCTGAGTTCGCTGTTTCACTTCTGTACGCCTAAATATTCTGTGACACGTCCGTGATTTTCGGGTAGAACCCCTAGACGCGGAAAGTTAAAAACTTCCAATCACTGACCATGAAGCAGAGAAACACATGTGCACATAAGGCATTGGAACGAACTGTTGCAGAACTCTTTTCACCAAAAATCACTGGTTCTAGATATGAGGTACGGAATAACACAGCAATGAGATGGAGTGCCCCGATAAAGCCTGCAGGACAAGGGAAACGTCCGCCACGTTTCCCGCGTGTGAAACTATCACACAACACAATTTACGGTGTTTTCACTTGATATCTGCAAGATATTAAAAATGGGCCACACGAAGGTACTGCGTTTAATACGACACGCCTTTAAAAATATATTTTTAGTCCCTTTAAATTCCTTAAAATGGTTTTATTCAGACTGCTTTTTCTTAAAAATATCAACAATATTCGGGAAACAAAGTCACAGAAGCTAGTTTTTGACTTTACTGTATACTTTACACAAATAAACCACTGCGAACAATATTGACATACCGCGCGTTAAAGCCTTGTTACAGAGTTTTGCAGGGATTTCGAAAATATTTTTTTATTGCTACCTAAAACTCATATCAAAATTTCGCTGCACAGTTTTGACACTTATATGTTGTAATTTGTATCTGAATTTTTTTTGTAGAATTATACTGAACTGTTTTTTAGATTTCATTACCCAAAGTACCACGTTTTTCGTCCTAAAAATAAGCAATAAAGAAGGAAATTATTTTTTTGCTGGCGAATGGTACATTATTTTAAAAAAAACGCGTCCACAGTATTGTGCATCGTGTGATTGCACATTGACTCAATTTTTTTCAAAACCTCTGGTTAAAAAATATTTTAGTTATTGGCACCAGTCTGAAGAAAACTCGGGAACAAGCCCTTAAGGCGGTGTTACTTTGTATTGACTCCCGTACCAATTTTCACCCATACCTACAGCTTCCGTACTTTTTACTACCTGTAGTCAATAAATAAAGCATCATAGAAGAACTTCTCTTAAGGGGTAGGGATAACTGTTAACTCAAATTCTATGGGTTTTTTAGGACTAAAATGCACATGAATATCGATATTATAAGTCGGGTTACTTCAAGACATGCCCAGCATTTTGCTTCTGTACATCTAGATTTTCTGTGGTTGCACTTCTGTTTTCCTCCCCAGGCGCTTGTCAGTGTTCTTAATCACCGTGTAAACGTATATTTATACGCTGCTATTTACGGTATGTACTTTTTAAAACGCTAGATTTATTTTTAACTAGCCTGTATTTTCTTGCCGTTTGTTAAACACGAAAGTAGCAGCATGTGAAACATTTTCATTGTATACATTTTATTGAACTGAGATCATAATTCATACATTTTTATCATTAAACTTAGATAGAAAGTCTTCAAATAAAAGTGCTAATTTTACCACGAAGACGATATGCCTTTCTCTTATTGTTGACATTTTTCCTCCTTTTTCTGGAAGAAGAAACTGGTTTGCGGATTCCTTAAAAATTCGTAATTTTTAATAAAAAGACGTCGCTTACTTTGTAGTTACAACCACGTGTTTGTATGAAAGTTATTTCCTCCCGCGAACACGCGTTTTCTAGCACTGGAAAATAAACTACCTCCGGCAGGAGTTGGCCAATGAGAAGACTGTTAACGACGTGGGAAGTCAGTCAGTCAGGCGGAGAAGAGGTGCCAATTTAGTGATTTTGTCACCAGATCTGGTGATTTCAGAAGACTGACTAAAACTTTGTGTTTTCTGCGGAGATTTTGTAATTTGATGGAAAAATTGAAAAATTAAATTTTCTGTCAATAGTAAGTATGACTGTTTTATTTTATTTTTAACAGATATGACTGACAAGTCTTCTGAATTGATCATCTATTTGAAAAGCAGTAAAAATAGATTAATATTGTTACTGATACTGGCGAGAGCGAAAGAGAGAGAGAAACAAAGTTACAGTGTAGGTAATAGTGTCGCCCTATGATAAGAGTACCAGTTGGTGTTATAGCTCATATGTTACAAAACTTAACATCACTAGCGTACTATTCATTCTGAATGGCCTAGTACAGAGATCGTGTTTCATGTTTCCCCGAATGGAATATCTATCTGATGAATTTCTAGTTATTTTCATGGGGCAATGTAGAGACTTTCTCAGAGAATAGTTGGCTACTCTGGCGGTGCGAGCAGAGTCGGCCAAGACAATCAGAGCGTGTTGCGGTCTCTTTGAACGACGGCAGGCGCCAGTAAACACATAGTAAACACACAGTAAACACGGCTCGGCTGTGGCTTGGGACGATCGACTAGACCACGACGCTTCTAAGGTTCTTTATCGCCCGCAGCGACTCGTCTGCCACGTGGGCGTCTTCTGACATGTGTCCAAATAAACACGTGACTGAAGCTTCCTTCCATTTCTTTTTCACGTTTTACCAGGAGCCTCCCTACCCGTGCTTGAAATGTGTGGAAGCGAGTTTCAACTGGTTTTTTACGAATATACTTAACACACATTACATTTCACCTTCTGGGCCAACATAATATATTTTCAAGGTTCCTCTAGCCTTATTCTCAATTCTTCCGTAGTGATTATACCTCCGTGAAACTGGCACATTGTAGGGGCTCAAAGTCCATCTCAGGAATATCAAGGGAAGTAAGACCTTCCTTATCGATGATTAAGTTGAGCAAAAGACAAAGGCATTTAACTACAATGTCTACTTTATCTGGATCAATTTGTAGATCACCACCACTTGGCTACCAGAAAACCAAAGGCACATCCCACACACCGTCTAGCTCTTGATAGGATAAAATTAAAAAATCCGTTCTTCAATAATAAGTCTTTGTCTCAAATATTGTTTCAATAAATATGTTACAAACTGAAAATTCAATTGTTTTGGCATGTGCCTGTATGCCAATTTCATATTTTTGTCCCAAAACACAAAATTAAGGAGTTTCATAAAAGGCTAATCGTCGATTGTCACGGGTTTTTAAATATTTTTTTCTTAAGTATCATTCAATAAGGAATTTTTTCTTAATTTTTAGCATGATTTAAACAGAATTTCAAATCAAACTCAAACGGAATGTTCAGAAGAATGAACTCACGCTGAACTGACATATTTCAACGTTCAAAGTAACAGTTCATGTCTGCACGTCCTCGACCAACAGCGAGTCTACTTGTGATCGACGTTTACCGTCTGTACACAATTACCAATGCGTAGTCTGCGAAGCGGAGTGCAAACAGAACTAGGGTCGAGTGCCTCATGAAATATTCCTCAGCACATGATGGTGGGGGTACGCAGTTCTATGTATATATGTACTACAAGGTGAGATACAAACCAGTGCGCTGTAGCAACAGCATACAGCACAACTGAGCAAGGATCATGTCTGTATATTCATGATGCTACATGGTTACTTTACTCAGGCATGTCGGTCACTTAGGGCTGTGGTAAGCTACGATGTCAAGCGGACAACTGGGATACTCAATCATCAATCAAATCTGAACAACTCATCAAAATTCGATGAGCTTTGTTTGCCAAGTAGATCTTTTATCACCGGACGTTTATTTATATAGCACTATGCGGTGGTGTGCTAGTACCGAGTAAAGAAGTAAAAACAGTTTCCTTGGGAAAATAACGGTTTGATATTACAAAATCTACAAGAAAGAAAAATCTATCATTTTTATCAATTTTAATATGATAATATCTAGGCGTCTATAATAACTGAACTTAAAAAATACTCGCGTTTTTATTTGAAAATAATTTAACTATCCGAAAATTACTGCGCGAGAGGTTTACGGATGTTAAAATTATTTTCAAATCAAAACGCGAGTATTTTTTTTTTATTTGGTTACCACAGAGGTCTAGATATTGTAATAATGAAAATTATAAAAATTACCATTTTCAATTTTTGTAGATGTTATGGTTTCAAGCCCTAATTTTTCTAAAATCAGTTTTCAATTTTTTATTCGAAAGTAAAGAATACTACCGCATAGTGCTACATAAATAAACATCCGCTAATAAAATAGCTACTCGGCAAAAAAAAACTTATCTAAATTTGGTCAGTAGTTCATATTTCATGACGATTGAGCATTCCAGTTAATCCGTTCGACGCCATAGCTTTCCATAGCCCTTCATTGCACAAATCAGAATAAGATTTTTGCAACAGCATACGTTTGTGATTTGCCAGTAGAACCACTTGACAAGTGAGAGAGAGAGAGAGAGAGAGAGATAGAGAGAGAGAACACAAAATCACCTACCATGATTCAGAACTGCAGATTTGCCCAAAACACATTGAAACCAAATGGTGCAAAAATCTTTTTTCCACAAAATTGTATCTGTACTCAGAGACCTGTAAAATACGCATTATTATTTGCTGACAAACTTCACTGCGCTATACAAATCTGAGAGAACTAATTTAATTTATTGGCTGATGTTGTTTTTCGTGCCGCTTACCTATTTGACCGCAACGCAGGAGCTCGGTCACGTTATCACAGAAGTTAAATAATTGGTTACACTCTAAAAAAAAAAAATAGTTCGTAAATTGGCCACACGTGCGTATAGGAGCGCTAAGAAAGTAAGAATGGTATAATTGTTTCTCAGACATCCTGAACTATTTTATAAAACAGTCAAATGTATAGCCTACAAAAGTTACCAGACTTGTATTGTAACAAGTGCAAAAGTTTGCATATTTACAAGGCGGAAGTATGGTAACTGTCCAATATTGCGTTTAAGTTAACTACTTCCTAAATATTTTAGGAAGTTTTTTTACAGAATTGTTCTCTGCGACCAGCCACGGAATGGCTAACCAATATTTAAACATCAGTAAGGCTAAACTAGTTTGTAGTTTAATATGTCATCTGAAAATAACACGAATTTCACAAGCATCTGATAATATGCCTACACAAACACCCTGACATCAGGTTTTTTTTATATGTCGATTTGCAAGTATCCACTACAGATCCGGTCATTCCGTGGACTCATCTGAGAAGTTAAATTTGGAACTCCTTGACATGCGAGTTACTTTCGCGATTGATTCAATGTTTATGAAAACCATCACTGAGGAATGTGAACGAATAGCAGACCTGCATGACAGCACCAGCCGACTCCCATGATACCAGTTTTTACAGGTGAAGCAGATAACTCTGTCACAAGGCTTAGTAAGAACTCTTTCTTCACAAAATCTTGGTGACTCATTGAAATGTGTGTATATATATATATTTATTTATTTATTTATATTTATATTTCCGTGAGGTATTAATTCTTCCCCGTCATACATAACTGAAAACAAATATTGGTACATTCTACCGTAATCATGGTACATCTGGCAACACTGCACGATACCCTGGCATACGTGCAAATGGACATTCATTGGAGCAGCAGCCAATGTACAAGTAGCTGATATAAGATAAGCGCACACACCGGATTGCGTAGTCCAACAATCAGCTCGTTGAACCTACGAAGTTTCCGTGTTTCTTATCAAACATTGGTGATAATTCTTCTACTTAAGGCCGCCGCCTACCCGGGCGTGAGAGGTTCAAAAGCTACGGAGCAGTACAGTCGACCTTGAACCGCGCATCAAATGTCGCGTCGCCTCAACGAGCCACGCTCTGAACAAGCGTGCAAGCTTCCCGCCGAACTGTTTTTACTATGGGACACTAAGAGGTGACCATACAATTTTATTGTTGAAAAGTCTGCAACTAAGGTCAGTGCAGGCCACAAACTGAGTTTCACATACATCCGGTTACTACATTTTGAAATACGGAAAGGCCGTTATTAGCCATGTCGGAGGGCTTAGAAACAACGTTTTTAATGAGCGCGGCGTCTTAACAATGAGGTTCCGACCTTGTCTGAAGTTTGTTTTCTTTTCGTACGTTGGCACAATGGGCACACGTGGAATATTTTCGTAGAAAAAAACCGATTTTACGAACACACTGCAACGCATTTGAAGCGTGAGGTAGGCGGCCGCCTTAAGGCTCGGTTTCAGTCGACATATTAAATATTATTATTTCTTGCTTTTTTTTTTTAATTCTAATAGGAAAATTGTTAAATATGCGTAGAGCCAGTGATTTTGGTGAAAATCTGTAACAGTTTGTTTCAATGCCTTATGTGCACATATGTTCCTCTGCTTCATGGCCAGCGATTGGAAGTTTTTATCTCTCAGCGTCGCGGGGTCCTACCCGCATATCACGGACGTGTGTGTGGTATCACGGTAATGGTGTTCTGGTTGGTACAGTCAAATGATACACGCCTCTGCCATATTATATTCTGCCAATAGCCACGAACCAGTGTGCATGTAACACAATGAAACAGGTTGTTGCAAAATTCTTTTCATAAAATATCACTGGCCCTAAATATGCGATTATACAGCAAATTATGGTTACATTATGCCACAGTACAGACATAGTGATTTAGCTGCTAACATATAATTACGCCGCAATCTGTGTGGTACGTTTGTTTATATTCATAACTAATCCGACAGATTGCGACCTGACTATACATTATTGACTCAATTTCCATGTCTGTACTGTAACACAAAGTAAATAGAATTTGCGGCATAGTCGCCGATTAATACTTTTCTTCTCAGAGTTCCAAAAAAGCGAAGAAAAAAAGAATAAAAATTATTCGCATTTAAAAAATATATTGAATTTTTTAGAAATCTTATTTTCAGTTTTAGCATTTTTTAAATATAAATAACTTTTATTCTTTAATTTTATGAGCATGAAATTGTAGCCTGTAATGTATTTATCCACTGTGATTTTTCTGAGTTTGGTATATCAGTTGGTTTTAGCGTAGTAAAACGGAAACATGCAAAATATGACTTTAACAAGCAATTACGCGAAAACTATGAGAGGTAAAAAAATTTCATAAGAGCTCAATTTAGTGACATTTTGTGTCTAAAATAAGAAAAAAAATATATGGTACAAATAAAAAATTTAAAAAATGTTGATGAAAATTGCGGTAGAGCGCGCGCGCCCTTAACTGTTTTCATTCCCGGCGCTTTCCATATTACACTGGGACAATGCTTATTCTGGAATGTTACAACTGAATGCTTGTGATTCGTCTGTTAACAGTTAAACCATGCCATGTAACCATCGTCCAGTCATAAAAGGCGCAGTACCTTACACTGATCTGGAGAATACGCTGACAGAAAAGATTCATGTGATTTTACACCATCTCTATCAATCATTAGCTCTAGACGACGGTATATCGCGAAAATGTTTTGTGCTAACATAGCCTTGAAAACGCTGTAGTTTCTTGTGACATGTATTATTGGGTGAAACCATAGCCATCTTTAGTAGAAAGACGTGGCCTTATATCTGGCAACCCTGCCAGGAAGGGTTATTTTAACACTTCTGTTAGCTCTCCATAGGCAATGGCTTTGTCTGATTCGTTATTGTGCCATACATATAGGCGAATCAGGGAAAGCCTTAGCCGTTGGTGAGACAAAAGAAGAGTTAAAATGACCCTTCCTGGCAGGGTTGCCAGATATAAGGCCGTGGCCTTCTACTAAAGACTGGTATGGTGAAACACGTCTGACACTCCGTAGTTCTCTGCAGACCAATGAAATGCATAAAATATTAGAATAGTGGGATTCTTATTGGCTTAGTCAAATAGGGCAACAACTTCACGTACAAGCGAAAGCCAGTAATCATTAGAGACCCTTGTTTTTAGCGAAAAGAATTTTGCCTCGCTTTGTTTAGGTGCCTTACGTGCACATGTGTAGTTCTGCTTCGTGGTCAGTAATTTGATGCTTGAACTGCAACGAGCCTTGGTATTCTACCGGCAAATCACAGGCGCGTGCTGTAGCAGGAACGTTATTGTAATTGGCTCAGTCAAATGAGATACGGCTCTTCACACTGACACGCTGCCTATAAGCGTGAAGTAGAATTGCAGGTGTGTACGTAAGACACTGAAACAAACTGGGGTAAAATTTTTTTCGCGGAAAACAAGGGTCCCTAGTAATCATTTCATAAGCTGAACAAGAATTGTAACCCAGTAAACAGTCAAGATTTCTCTCGATAAACCTTCTTCTCTATCGATCATATATAAACGTTCGACAGTCCGTTACTGTAAAAATAAAATCACAGTGTATGTCTACAAAACAAACCATATCTAGTACAAATAGTCTATAAGAATTGTTAAAAAATATTTTGTAAACTCCCCACTTAATCTCATCCTTCTATTATTTTACCACTGAAAAACTTTCCATGACTTCAGCGGTTTTCATACGTTCATGCCATGTTGAAATGAGCATGGAGTTTTACTTAAAACTAAACAACACACTGAAAAAAATTACTTATTAGTTACTGCAAAATATTTTGTTAAAATGGACCTCACCAATTTTTTTTGTAGTGGTTACAAAATTTTTTGTAGTCACTGCAAAACTTTATTGGGAACAGAAAAAAATTTTTGTGGTCACTACAAAAAATTTGGTGAGGTCCATTTTAACAAAATATTTTGCTGTGACTAATAAGTATTTTTTTCAGTGCAGGTTTCAGATCAAGATATAGGTGATTCGCAATAAAGTGAACACTCAAAAAAGCTCTGATTAATTTATATTTCCTGCCAGTTTATATCTTTCCGCCGATATTAACACAAATAATGCCACGTGATTTTATTTACATAGGGTCGTGCAATGTTTACAACTACATTAAACTGCTCCAATAAATTTTAGCTATAAATATCTACTCATTAAATGCACGGGGGCTGAATGTAAGGTATAAAAAAAGTAATCTTAGTTATAAATACCTGCGAGTTAATGTCTGGTTTCTGTCCATCGACTAATCTAAACAACACGCACTATTGCCGTTACGCATCTCGTAAATGAGGGCATATTTATATAAATTTGTAACTCAAAACCGCCACTAAAACAGACATGACACACGCTATTCAATAATTCAAGTTTCGTTCAGTTCTACTGCTACGAACAACGACGACGCACTTTAGAAACAATAAATAACGTCTTTTCTTAACATGTGAAATAAAAAGTATGTTGTTTCTAGGCTGACAAACGTAAAACATAATTTATAGATTTCCAATGGTTTCACATCATTTCGGCAATGATACTCAAAGTAATTTTCAATACTTTTGAATGTGTATATACGCATAACGGACAAACACACGCAAATGATGCAACCAAATATGCAACTTGGCGGCGAGAACCTAACTCTGATGCTACCTGTCGGTGGAGTTTTGAACTGTCTGAAGCGCGGAGCAAGCGATAACGGCTACGGCGACTCAAGGTCGACAATAGCGTCACATAATTCTCGCGCCAATCCAGTCTAATTATACTGTTATGTAGGAATGTCAATAAGATCATAAGTAAATATTTTGAAGTGTATTAAATACAGACAGGTCGAGTTCATCATATGTTCTTTCACTAATGTTGTATTCAAATAGGAAAATACACGGAACTACGTACAATAAATCGCTACCAACCATACAAGCAGTAAAGTAACTCTTGTTAGTGGTGATGTATATGCAGTAACGGCTAGTGATTT
>PNEQ01103418.1:0-64562 GCA_003012365.1 Medauroidea extradentata | reverse complement strand
AAAATAAACACAAAATTCAAGACACCTGACGTTATCGTAATTGTTTCAGTTTGGTTGTTTTTTGTACAGAGCACGCGGCATTACGTTTAATTTATTTTGTATATTTCTGATCTGGTACAATTAGTAAGACTACTTTATAAGCGGTTCGCAAAAAAAACACTTTTGAAGTCCTAGTTATTGTTTTCCTTTCAGCACCTATATTTTTACTATAGAAATAGCATCATATGTAAGTATCAACGTGTATAGAATGCACCGAACGCAAAAGTTAACGTTTGAAACCTCATACATGTTATATTATTATTATAATTATTATTAATAGGCATCGTATTCTAAAAAAAAAAAAAAATGGCTAACTTAACCCGTACAACCTGTACAATTGGTTTATTCTGTACCAACTCTGAAGCCAGAATAATAATAAATAACTGACTAAAACAACTCGCATATTGTGATAGAACTTTTGTTCCATGATAATTGTAATAATTATTGTTCACTTCAGGGCTGCAGTAAATTCTTAATGAAGATCACATTTCCTAACAAACTTCCTGGAGAGATTCCCACAGTCGAGACAAACGGGTAATTAGGTTCTCGGCGGATAAGCAAGCCATACATCCAACAATGTATAATTCCGAGAATAAGCAATTAATTAATTTTCAAGTTAATGAGCGTAAAATACAATCCGTTTCTTCGCATGCAAACAGTAATTGAAATACGGCTCGTAATTGTTTTATTCAGTTGAACCTTAAATCTTCATTACATCAGAATGAGATTCTTTAAAATAGCGTAGAAAAAATACCAGCTTAAATGTCACGCTTGGCTGTTATTTAAATCTGCGTAGAAGCATCGCACTTGCACAATATTAATTTTAATTGGAATGAAGCTGGAGGAAAAAAAGGAGGGGGACCAGACGAATAAAGATCTGTTCATTCCCGCGGAATAAATGTTACGAGCATAATACGTTGTTACATGCTGCAGAAAAATTATACACTTGCTGCTGGATTTGCGTCCCAGACTTAAAACTCGATGTCCGCAGTATCTAATATAGTTGGTTCGAGCACAACTTGTAACTACACAGAATATTATTTTTACTTTTATTACAAAAAAAGTGTTCGGAAACGAACTAGTTCCCAAATATCTTCTGTAAGTTTACAAATAAATACTGTAAACTCTACAGGAAATGCTTGTAAATATTAAAATACGTATGTATGTTTACAAATATTTTTTTTGGATATTTACAAATAAAATTGTACATCAACAAATAAATTATTGTACATTTGCAAATAAATTCGTGTAGATTTTACAATTGTTTGAAGTGTCACAAAAGAATTTGTTGCAACTAGTTTCCAAAAAAAATTTAAAGAACAAAACACTTTGTATAATGTATGTAGTTATTTTGTTTCACAGCCAACATTTTACTCATAAAAATATATCCCACTAGTTCCCACAGATATTTAGAAAATGTATACCACTTTAATGTCCTGGGACATTTTTGTTGTAGTGTCTGGACTGGAAAACGTTATGACCTTTGTTTACAAATTTTATCATAAAAGTAAAATGTTCTTGCTATGTTGGTAACGAATTCACTCCTAGTAACTGACTGTTGTATGGAGACCTTTGAAGTCACAATGAACATCAAGCAACAAAAATATGTCGACATTTTCCAAGAAACTTATTGTAAGACACATTAGAGCTGTAGCGATTGATGCCTATGATTTAAGGCATTATACGGTATCGAAATGATTTTCAATACAATTTACATAATATGAGGCCTGTCACTTTAATATTTCTCTATGATATGCTAACTAATTGCCGACAACGAATCGTGCAAGTCTAATTAAATTGTTTTATTGAAATGTAAAATAAATTAGGCTAATATAACAGATTTTAAATAATTGTTAATGTCAAATATTTATTTATAATTTTTTTGGTAATTTAGGTTTTAGATTATATGTCAAATACCTTATTACGTAGCTAAGAGAAGTATTGTGTAATCCTTACATAAAGGTGTGGAAATGAGATTTCCGGTGGCCCTTTCTAGTATACGGTGTAATTATTTTTCAGCCCCTTTTAAATCTAAATATTTCTGGCCCATCCTGAAGGCTAGAAAATTTGGTCACCTAAAGAAAGTAGCCTACATTATAGGACAGCAGATTATGTGATAGATGATGTAGCTATGGTCACCGTTAACTATTTCCATTAGTGAACTTAGAAATAGAAAAAAGCACCGACACCACAATTTTACTTAAGATAAGTAATAATCTTAGCCTAGATGCGCCCAAGATATTTAACCAATTTTAGATCCTTTAGTTCAGCCGAGAATGATAAAAGACTGTTTTGGACAATGTTGCCTTGAAACGTACAGTATTATTTGAGACACATATGTATCGTTCGCTCTCTGCATTGGAAAGATCAGAGATACAGGAACTTTATAAAGTAGTCCAGCAAATAAACGTAAAGACTCAATCAAAGGAACTTATAATATTTGAAGAATTAATAAAGTTTGTTCAAGTAAAATAATTTCGAAATTATAGTACGAACTAAAGAACTTTTGTGGTAGACTTCCCAAAAACCGTAGGTAATTTCACAGATAAAGACTACCTAAACTAATCAGTAACTAATATTCTGAATTATTATGAAATTACTAAGCTTCAGTTTTAAAAAAATTGACAGGAGAGCTTCATGTTAATGTTGTTATGGTTTTATGTTCGGGGGTATGGTAGAGTTATGTCCCTTGTGACCTCCACCCCATCCCTCCTATTCGCCTTCTCTACCCTGTCACATGTCCCGAGACAAGTTTCCGTTTTCCATTACCACTTGTTATGTGACAGTGCTGTACTCAGCTCGAGGGACAGATATTTTCAGCCAGTATAGTATCAGAGCGAGCCTGTGCGAAGATCGACACAGTGACACGCATTCCCGCGCTGCGTACGCAATAAACAGCGCTGCTTCCTTCCGACCACCCGTTGTGTCATTAAGTCGCGCACTTCCGCCGTTTTATTAAAAATTCCCCGGCTCCTCACTCGCATCCTTCTCCAACCTCCTCTGCCCTCGCCCCCTTGCCGCGGGGAGCTCATCGTCCGCACATACATACACACACATCGTCTGCAAACTTCTCCACGACGTCTCTCGATCTCTCGTGTCCGCCAGAGATCTCACGTACGTCTATAGAGCGCAACTTGCGATGTATAAAATAGTAATTTTACTCTAACAGTGTAAGACTATGTCACCTAACTTGTCAGACCGAGTTAGATGGCTCTATACTCTGGACCCGCGTTCGATCCCTAGCTTCGGCCATCCATGAATTGCCAAAATCACTCGGGGCGAACGCTGGGACGTGTTTCTTAACGAAGATCATTGCCGATTCCACGTCTCTGTCAGTTAATGTCACTGCCAAGTTTGATCTCGCTGTCGACGAGATGTCTACAAAAGTGTCAGCACAGATACTGCACTGATAGCTATTATGGACAGAATACGCTGTGAGAAGCATGTTGTGGCATTATTATTGGATGTCGCTGGCGATTTGACAATGGATGGTAACCTGAAGTCATGTGGGGCTTCAAGAACAAGAGATGTCCTGGATTGCTTCAGTGATCGAAACAGCCTATACATAAACACAGCACAAGTGAAAAAACCCTGACCAAAGGATGCCATCAAGGATTTGTTCTTGGACCTGTTTTTTGAAACATAATATTTGATGGACTCCTGTAAAAACAGTTTTCAGACGGAGTAACCGTATATGGTTACGCAGATGACGGACTAGTGTTGGTACAAGGACAATAGAGGAGACTCCTGGAAGAAAAAAATCTCCGAAGTATTGCCCATGCTTGAGAATTGGGCAACAGCCGCGAAATTACAGTTCTAATTTGCCAATAAAACAGCCATTATGGTAAAAGGCAACTTCGAACCAACACCGGTAATCATACTCTTGAACAAACCTGTAGGCCCCTACAATTTATAGAGCAAGTACCTGGAAGTTATACTGGATGCATCATCGTGTTGACTATATTAGTAAAAATGCTGTAATAGTTTTACAAAAACCTAAGGCTATTGGAAGCATCACATGGAGGTTAAATATCTAGACTGTTAAAATAATTAATTACGCAATTTTTTAGTCAATCACGACGTATGGGGCTTCAGTATGGTTATCACAGAACAAGTCATATGCATATAGTTAGAAAACGAATGAAAGCACAAAGATCTGCCCTGCTGGTGGTTACAAAGGCATATAGGACTGTATCAAGTGATGCCCTACAAGTTTTAGCGGGAACGATACCCATTTATTTGCTAATAAAAGAAAGAGAAAGAATAGCTATAGCGTCCAGAACAGACATGCAACAAAGGAAGAGAAACTGGAAGAGAGGAAACACACTCTAAACCTCTGGTAAGATCGATGGACCAACTCTGGAAAAGAAAGATGGACATTTGTATCGATTTCTGATGTACGAATTCGAATGAAAAGTAAATACGTACAAATTACCCACTGCAGTGCCCAGTTGGAAACTGGACATGGCAAATTCAGCAAATTAAACGCTAAGCTAAGCTAACGGAATCCCCAAGCTTCACCATTGTGTCAAGCTTGTGGAGTGGATGACACAGTTGTGCATGTCATCAACGAATGTCTCAATCCCAAGACCTCAAAAAATGGCTTGCTGAAGTTCTAGAGCAGCACAGCCTCCAGTCAACCAAGGCCAATATAATGAACAATGAAACTCATCACAACATCTGGAATAAATATGCCAACAAGATCGGCAGGAGGCTAGAAGAGTTTAATCGTTGGTATGCCTTGCAAAGTGAAGAAAATTCCGATAACCCATAAGTAGGGACAGGATAAGTTCGCGAAAAGACTTTCGCTCCACTTTGTTTCAGTGCTTTACGTGCACATCTGCATCTCTTCTTCGAGGTTATTGGTTGTAAGTGTTATAGTGCAGAGTCATCTTGAATTTGACTGTGCCAGTCAGAACAAGGTTAACCGCAAAATTACGCATCTGTGATGTGAGGGTATAATCCCCCGGACGCTGGGTGTTGCATCCAATCACCAACCACAAAGCAGAGATGCAGGTGCTCACACAAGGCACTGAAACAAAGTGCTGCAAAAGTCTTTTCGCTGAAACTTCATGTTCCTACCCATAAGGAAAGTCTCAGGTAAAGATTCAAGAAGTTACTTGAGTCAGAGGCATTTCTAAATGGTGATGGAGGGAAAAGGTTTCATAAAAACACGAGCAGAAAACCTAGTAACATAGATTAAAGCAAAAAGAAGAAGATGAAGAGGCAAGGCAAAGAATGAAGCAAAGGTATGCCGAGTGCTGCATTACTTCTGCAAGTAAGGATGAAGCGCGGGCGGTTGGAGGGAGCACTGGCCTTCGGGCCATAAAACCTGTTGACGAGACGTAAAGGTTACTTACCTTACCTAACTTGCATACCTACCTAACTTGTGTAAATGTCTCCTTCGTGGTTCAGGTACCTAAGAGTAACTGCGCACATTTCTGCACACGGGACTTGCGGTATCACTTTGCGTATACTAACCTCTTCTTGAACACTCCAAATTTCGGAGCTCGCACGACAAATCATAATCAAGAAATGGTTTGTCCCTTTGTAGAGTATATATGAAGTACAATATCATAGTTAAATATTTCGTGATTAGAGACACAAACATTTCTCGAATCTTATAAGACAGTAGATTGGAGCTCCTGTATACGTCAAAATACTTTTGCGACTGTATCGCTGCTACAGAAACTCTTTCTTACGGACTGCGAACCAAAAACTGACCTGCATGAAAACACTTTCCCGTGCTAGCTTGTCAGGTGTAATGGCCACTCATTAGAGTACCTGTCAATGAACTAGTAGACACACAGAACTGTGCAGCCCAGACATCAAGTCGTTGAGCAAGCGAGACGTCCTGGTCTCTAATCATGATATCCGACTGGCAATTACGTCAAAGATTGGCGACTCTTGAAAAACCTTCTCGCTAAGCCTAAGTACAATGTGTGAGGATTTTAGGGTTTGTAAGTATGCAACATAAGATATAGCTATACTAGCCTTACAGTACCTTAAGTTTTTATATTAACGCTTTAAAATAACAAACAAGTGTCAAATCAGCAAGTACAAGATTTATAATTTTCGCTTAGTATACCAGGGATCATGGCTTATAACTGCTATCGGACATTTTATTACTTTGCCAAATTTGGGCAGATTCGTTTTTACGATTTCACAGTTTTTTTATTTAGACTTATAAAGTAATTTATAAATGCATGTAAGTGTAATTCGCTTATCTTTCATTTAATTAAATATTACATCATATGTTTACACTGCGGTACATACAAAAGAGCTTAGGGTACACCACTCAACAAAAAGGTGCTAATTCACCGTCCAATCAACGCTTAGCGTCTAGCCTACCACACGTTACATCAACCAATAGGAAACCACACAGAGCATTGTAGGGCCATCTAAACACACAATTCATTCAGAAAACACACATAGAAATAATGACTAGGAATGTCCCACATTCATTTTCTGGAAACTCCATTTTAATAATCATTCTAAACTATTTGTTCAAATTCGTAAAACGTTTCTGTTATGTAAGAGTTTCATAAACGTTCGATGTGCACAAGACGAGTATGCACTGAAAGAAAAATTTTGTAGTAAATGTTTCTTGCAAAAAGTGGTGACAGCAAGATGTTTTTGTTGTTAGCACAAACTATGTGTAGCAGGGTCAATAATTACAAAATAGTTTGTAGCTGAAACAAAATATTTTTCCGTGTGCCTTCCCCAAAAGAGGAATTTCTCCATAACCAATCAATTGTAAAATACTAATGGGGAAATGTATAACATAACAATGCTTAAATATTAGGTATTAAAAAACTGATCATATACATAATTGTGTAAGTTCTCTTGAAAAAAATTAAATGCAAATTATATACCTACGTCTGAAAGAGTTGTATTTATAGAGAGTGTGTAAAATCGAGGAAATGTCTGCTGCAGAAATGTTTTCCAAATACACTAAAGCTTGTTGCACCTTGTAGGGTTGTAAGACGATTATTCAGTCGTTTGCAAAAGAGTGACAAACGTTCAGAAGTACCGTAGCAGAAGTCTCCTTGGCACAGTCACGTGTGAACTCGTGAATTACTAAATTTTTGGGTACCACTTTCTGCCCCCCCCCCCCCTCCCAACCCATCAGAATTATTTTTGTCAGAAACCGTTGCGGGCGCATGCACGTCGCACAACTCACCATAGTTTCATCACAATAGAATAAGAACGTTACAAACATTTAGAAATGTATTTTTAAACATGGAGATGGTAGTCTATTTCTTTATTATTGATCCTCCTTTTATAAACTCCGCGGCTGTGAGCTAAGCAGGCAAACCCATGAGAAACTAATTAGCACCCCTGGTAGTCGCAATATAATTTTACCACCAACTGTCTGGTATCAGTTGTATTACGGTAAAAATACTACACTTCACTAGGTACCGGCTACAACAGCGAGAGTTTATATGATGCACTGTACGTTCGAATACCAACCTTTACGACCCGAAAATGACGTAGCGTGGTTGTGTTCCAAGGCGTGCTATATTAGTACAGACTAAATACTTGAAGAGTACGCGACAGTAATGTTGTATATAACGAAGTGTATTACTGGAGAATTAGTACCTTGCCTCTTGTACAATACTTAGAGATGATGGTATAGGCCTATTGCGAAAATGTTTGCGGCCAACATACCCTTGAAAATACTGTAGTTTACTGCAATATTTGGGAGATGTACGTCTGACACAACATAGTTGTATGCAGACCAATAACGGGCATCAAATATTACAATAGCGGGATTCTTATAGTGTTCCATGAATAATGCTGTGGAAACGCAAGTAAATAAATAAACTCCAACTAAAAACTCCTGTTACAACCATTGACCTTTTAATCCGCCATTACTCTCCTCTCCAACATGGCCTCCAAAACAAAACAAAAGAATCACTAAACAAACATACAAACACAACCTTCCGCGCAGTCCCAACATATAGTCTCAGTCGAATAGGGCAACAGCTCCACGTACAAGCTAAGGCCAGTAATCTTCTAGTAAGCTGAACGTGAGTTGAAACCCAGCAAACAGTCAAGTTTTCCCGCGATAAACTATCTTCTCTACTGTCAGTGGAGCGTGCCTGCCTATACCAGTATAATGTTTCCATAGACTACTCAGCGTTGTATACAGTCATTGCTAGAGCCAGGAGTATTTCGCGTATTGATTCTATGACAAGTTTAACGTCTTCTACAATATCACTTCTACTAATTAGACGACAGCTGTTCCGACACACCTTTTGGCGACTGCCATCCAGTAGAAAATAAGGAAATAATTCGTGGAGACATCGCGTGCTACCCACTTGCTTGAACAGAAGCCGACGGATATTCGCCTTTGTCCAGTGCGAGTATAGAACTGTGCAGTCTAGGCTGATGCCAGATGAATACGCTAAATACTCGTGCCTCTTGACTAGGGACTGGAAAATTTTTCGAATTCAACGACCTGTAGGCTAGAATCCATTGTACTATACATACTCAAGCCCCGACTATTTGTCCACTAGCTGCTACTCAGTGGACCAACAGACAATGAACGAATAGACGGGGCTTGAATATGCATAGTATAATGGATTCTAGCATACATGTCATTGAATTCTCTGAAATTTTCCAGTCCCTACTCTTGACATTACTTAGCTCCTCGCACGCTACGCCACAGCCGAAGGTAGCATCTCGACTAAACGCCAAACTTTCATCATTTTCGGGCGGAATGGTAAATCGACGAATTTTGTCTAAATTTAACCCCTGGC
Source organism: Medauroidea extradentata (assembly GCA_003012365.1). NCBI lineage: Eukaryota > Metazoa > Arthropoda > Insecta > Phasmatodea > Phasmatidae > Medauroidea > Medauroidea extradentata. The sequence continues at coordinate 55,758 of PNEQ01103418.1, read as the reverse complement.
TAAATTATTTCATCGTGTAGCAAAATAAACGCCGTAAATATGACAATTACGTTCATTTCATCTCACCTGCAATCATTAAAATGGAAAATGCACAGTTAAAACCTGAAATACAGGGATAGCACTTGTCGGCAATTACGGGAAAATTTATCAACACAGAGAGAGAGAGAGAGAGAGATAGTCGTATTGTCAGTAGTGTGCGGAATTTGTAAAGGTGATAGACCAGCCGATACTTTTCATTTATTTATTCAGTCGCATTGCGTTTATTTTCTCTATCAACACATGTCCTTGGTTGAGATACACGAGGGGAAAGGGGGTAGGAATCAGATAGGGTCTGCTCAGTGAACCATCCCAGTTTTCACTTGGAGTGATTTAGAGAAAGCCTGTAAAACAGAAATGAGGATGGCCGGAGCCAGGCATCGAACCCGAGTTCCTCCGAACGCGAGGCGAGTGTTTAACCGCTGCTCAAACACGCTCTGGCCAATTGAGAACTAAGCTCTTATAGGCAGTTCGGAGTAAAGTGAGCACTCAAAAAAGCCCTGCTTAAGTAATATTTTCAGCCAATTTGTATCCTTCCGCGCGTAACGGCTAACGGTGAGAAATGCCTAACCTCTCTAAACACTTCACTTGATATTTGCGCGTGTTAAGATAAATTGTACCTGTCGTTAGCGTGTTAAGATAAATTGTACTGTCGGTAGGAATTAATACAGTTTGATAAAGACAAGTTTATTGATTACATTAAATACAATCATGTCGATTTCAGTTGAGTTTCAGTATTGTTGTGTTTAAATATAAAAGTACACCGAACTATATTGCGTAATGTCGCTGCCAACCATACAAACAGTGAGGGGACTATAAATAATGTTGAGTTATATGCGGTAACAGTTAGTTATATTTTTCAAAGGTTACAATTTTAGTGATCATTTTATATCGAATGACCTATATCGCACATATCAATACATCACAAACCTTCTTAAGGACACTTTGGCGACATAATTTGTAGCCACTAAGTTCGACCGGGTAAAATTAAATAAATACTTGCATGTTATCTCTGAAAATAAATAATATAATTCTCAGTCGATTAACTTTAGCGGTACGTACTTTCATACACAAAATATACTTCGTGAACTTTGTTGAGGAATGCTGCCACATTGAGTGATTTTTTTTATGATTCGGCAGCAACCCGAGAAAAAACATCGACCAACAGTATCGATCGGCATGATTCCCATATGCAACCTCACAAGCATAATCGATAACTAACTTACAGCATATTACTCGAAGTCCGCCACTTAAACATTTCAAGCGTCTGGGTCTTAAATACAGTAATATTTGGAAATACTGTGGTTTTAATTCTCTTCAGGCACGATCAAGGACAAAAAATAGAATTAGTTAGAAAAAATATATTTAATATTCTATCTGTGAAATAGACTTTTAAAAATAAAAATTAAAGGTTTAACTTAAGCAAAGTTTTGCTAAGTCACCTTAAATACACTAACTATGGCAGAATCCGCAAGTGTTAACTTGTATGTATAGCATTTAAGCCTAGAGCACTTACAAATACATATACAGGGTGTAATTGAATGACGTTTAAAACATCCTGTAGATTTATAGCTGATACTGAGACAGGACATTTAATGTAAGACACTTGCGGTTGCAATAGTCGGGAAATGCCTTAAAATTGGTGACCAAAAGTTGAACATGTGACGTCACAGATGACACACATCGCCGCATCTGTGACTGCCAAGCTTAGCGCTCTTCTTTCATCAAACCAATTGCATTCGATAACATTTCAAACACAATGTCAACAATCAATTCACTGACGCGAGGAAAACGCAAACAATTCCCTTAGCTTCTCCTAAGCCTTCGATAAGCAAAAATGTCTGACGATTAATCAGTAGACCGGATATAGATGTAGCTCTGATGATCTTTGCTCGAGGTACTGGTAATATGGGTAGAGTAGTACCATTATACTCTGTTTCATATACGTTTGGATAAATTTGACAGCAACTTATGGGCATTAATTTTCAGTATTTTGTGATTTGTTGCACAATGCAAGACATTTTTTTCTCTAACATGAACCTGAGATGTTCATTTCAGCATTTGTACTGCACAAGTTTGTCTTGTGTAGTGACACAAATAACAAAATATTACAAGTTATTGCCCGTAAGTTGCTGTCAAATTTATCCAAACTTATATGAAATGGAGTATAGCTTCAATTTCATGTAGTAGCTCCTCACTCATACAACTAATCTCAGCTCCGATGTCAAGGAGTACAGGTACCTTAATGCCAGATACTAATACTGGTAGTTCTGGACACAAAGCTGTCTTATCCACTACATGCACATCATTTTCATCCAGTAAATACTCGCGATCGGACTCGTCCAATGCCACAGTATTAATCGTAGTGCTAGTAGATTCTGAATTTTTAAATTTGTTGAACTGGCTTGATATTTCATTGCAGGTTTTGCTTGTTCCTACTAGCGCACTGGCCTGGGTTGATGCTGAGGGACTGATTTCTTCAACTCGGTCTAGTTTACCGCTGACTGTTGACTGGAGTTCAGCGTACTGCTAGCCCCAGCAGACTGGCAATATGCAAATTAGGTGCGAGGGAGACACCATATTGGAACCCAGCATCCTGTGCGTGTAAGCAGCACGCTCAGGCCAGGTAGTGCACTGCTAAGTGGACTAGATTAATTGGTTTGATGCAACAAGAACGCTACGCCTGCAGGTCACAGATGCGGCGATGTGTGTCATCTGTGACGTCATATGTTTAACTTTTGGTCACCATATTTTAAGGAATTTCCTGACTATTGTGAACCCAAGTGCCTGTATCAAATGTCCTGTCTCAGTTTCAGTTACCTCATTACAGGATATTTAAACGTCTTTCAATTACACACTGTGTATCTCGAGAGAGGAATAAACGTGTCTGAAAACAACGTTTCTGTCCTTCAGAATTCTCTTTAAGGAAATTTAAATGTTGTGAAATCACAGCTAACTGTATTGTTTCCTTTATGCTTCCCAAGACAAAAAATCTTCTAGTGAGGAAGAGGAACTACGGAGCGGTGTACCGCAATTTTCATCACCATTTTACTATGGTTTATTTGTACCAGATATTTTTTTTCTTATCGTAGACACAATATGTGACAGAATTTGGCTCTTATAAATTTTTTTTATCTATCACAGTTTTCGCGTTATAACTTGTTATTAAAGTAAAAATTTGCATGTTTCCGTTTTAAGGACTACATTAAAACCAACTGACATACCAACTGAAAAAAAAATCACAGTGGATAAAGACGTTGTAGGATACAATGTCACGTAGATAAAAATAAAGAATAAAAAGGTTTTGTATTTAAAAAATTGCTGAAATTTTAAATAACAATTCAAAAGATTCAATATTTTTTTAAATATAAAAATATTTTATTTTGTGGCTTAACATAGCTGAATTTGTAGCCAACAACATCATTATTCACTGAGAATTTTTTCCAGTTTGCAAGTCAGTTGGTTTTAGTGTCGTCCTTAAAACGGAAAAACGCAAATTTTTGCTTTAACGAGCCATTACGCAAAAACTATGCGAAATTAAAAAATATTTATAAAAGTAAAAATTAATCACATGTGTCTAAAACAATAAAATAATAACTGGTACAAATATAACAATAAAAGCAAGGTGATGAAAATTGCGGTAGACCGCGCCCTTAAACATTCGTCTCACCTTTAACTCATATGACGTCATAAACGCTTAGAGAGGACCGCGAGGATTACCTTGGCGTTTAATTTCCCCTTCGCCGCTCTGGTCCGATTGTGGCCGGCGCTCGTAAAGGCGAGGGTGCATTTAATCTGCGTACAGAGGTCGACCCTTAAAGCTGCCCTCGACCCTGGCGGATCTCAACAGCTGGCCACTGGGACCTGCCAGCTGCAGTGCTCGCTAATCACAGGTAAAGTGTCGAGATTTTGCTATGAAAAGACGTGGCCTTGGTGTGACGTAGTCTGAAGAATAATAACCGCAGTTCAAGTCGATAACTCGGCGTTAAAGATGCTCGACAACATAACGAAAATAACGTATTTTTATGTGTACCAGACGCTGATAAATTTCTAGACATTGCATTCAGCTACATTTTTGTAGAACTAGAACATAAATTTATTTCTAATAGTTTTTGCATGGTAAAACCTTAAAAATCAAAATTTTACTAATTTTATAGCTTACTAATAACAAAAATCTGATATCACGATTTACTAATCTGACACTGCAATATTAAGCGTAAATGATTTTTAACAAATGAATAAGAAATGCGTAAATTTTCATCAATTTTCGTAATTAAAAAAAAACAATCTTATCTCTGAATGACAAGGTCCACTATGATTCGGTAAAATTTTTTTTTTTGATTGACCAAATATGTTTCAGAACTAAAGACGCAAAGGAAATTATACGCGAAAAAATGCCATTAAAAGTGAAATGTACATGTTAAACAGTGTTCTGTACAAGATATAAAATATCGAATTGTTGCTGCCAAGAAGTCTCGATATTTATTCAGGAAAATATATTACTGAACACACAATTATGGTGACGACCTCTCAAGGTTAACGATGAATTAAATGATCGAGTGAGTTTGAACTTATAAGGTTCGAATACATGACTCGTAAAAATAATATCCTAGTTGCATTTCGTCCGTGTTGCCTGTGATACACACGCAATTAGGCCTACGCGAGTCGACTGCCAGAATATATAAGAAACAATAATAATAGATAAACTCGAAGGTAGAAAACCTCAAACCATAATGAAAGAAGGCCTTTCATTACAACATTTCAGGAAGCTAAAACATAATAATAATAGTAAATAAATAAACAACTCCTGGGCAATGGAAAGTTTGCACATATTAGTTAACTCCAGTTCCCTTTTCTTTTATTCAACGGATTTTTTCTTGCGGCATGTTTAGGTGTCTAGAAAGAATTCGTAACACAGAAGACTTTAATAAACTAAGCGAAAAGATGCAGAAAGTTCTTTTGTTTCTGATGATCCATGACACGAGGACTTTGAAATATAATGGAAACAAAAATTAAAAGCTGCGGACGTTTTAACATGAGAGAACCGGCAGAAGGCCAATAAATCGTAAATAAATTGTGAGGAGGAGGAGAAAGAGAGAAGAGTAGAAGAATGCGGTCCACCACATAACTTGGCACACATCCTGTGTGGGAGGATGAGAAGGTACGGCCTAGTTTCTACCAGCAGAAACCTGTTACTGGGCCGGGGAGCATTTTTATCTTCCAAGACTGCCCTAGCACAAGTATACAGGTTGTAAACGTACCTAGTAGGTAGGTGTGTACCGCGTGAACATATTCTGTTCATAAACCAATGTCCGGAAACACTGAGATTACTGCTGGACAACCGGAAGAAGGCTGACGTTCGTTGGCTAACATCCTGTAAACGATACATTACATCATGGACTATTCTGAGAGTTGGGAAGGGGTAGGAAATTACTACAAAAAATAAAACAATATGTTTGCTAGTACTACTTTCTTGCACACATTTTGTAGAAAGCATTCTCTGCGAAATTACTTTGTAATACCCACAAAACAATTTTGTGGTGGCCACAATATGTTAGCGGTGTCAACAAAATAAATTTTCCAGGGTAAATCCAACAAAATATTTTGTAGCTGCCACAATTTTATTTATTTATTTTTTTTCGTATTAGTGTGATCGTCTAATTTTTTTCCCTGCAAATAAACCAATGTCATTGTGGAATGTAAATGTGGGAAAAGTAGGGGAAGAGAGACATAATCTGCCCCCTTATATTTACTTAAGGGTAGTGGGCGCCCCCTCCCTCCTCCACCTTGCTGGTACAGACAGGCATAACAGACGTGGTACCACATTAGTTATGTGATACACAGTACGAACCATGATATGTACAAACGTTCATGAACCCGTGACCTAAACTCTGTGTACATCCTTATGACTCTGGGATGTGGAGCAGGTGCAATTTAGTTCGGTCCACAACAGAGATGAAAGTGAAAAAAATAATAATAATAATTATGGAGATATGTCAGGACACATTTAATTACCCTACGTTGAATACTGTAACATTTTCCGTGATTCTGTATTGTATTGTTTGTAGTAATTTTTCCCAGGTTTATTATTATAGCTATATTTTACCATATCAGAGCGTATGAAACGACTTACTGGAAAGTTTAATATTAATATATCGTATGTGACTGCGGTAAGTAAAATTATTCCAGTAATAAAACATTTATAGATATATCATGTTTTTAAAACGGATTAAAAAGAATAAAAATAATGTCTCATATGACAGTACTAGTTGGCATTTAAATCAAAAATCGCAGGGCGCACGCAATTTATTATAGTAAAAAGTGTGTTGAGAAAACTTGAACAACAGTACATATAATTTGTAATTAAAAAAAATTGTTAGCGGCTTAGGTAATCCCCCCCCCCTAACCGTTTTAAACCTTAAAGTAATTCATACTTCTTAGCCCGTTTTAGATTATGGTGTACAAAATTGTTATTCTAAAATTATTTTCTGCTTTTGAGTGTTGTGTGTAACATTTTGCAATTGATTTTAAACACAAAATTTGTACCACCGAACAAACAGACAGAGAAAGCGTTAGTAAATATGTGGTAAAATTTTTAAATGCAATTGTTCCAATCCCTCAAGCCAAATTAATGAAACCGTTTCATTATGTAATAGCGTAATGTTTAAGTTCACCTTGTCATAATCTACGTCCTTACATGAACAACTATTCAAAAATTTTAACCCGAAATTTACATTTATTCAACCGTATGTTAAGCCAAAATGGCAGCGGATGTACTGTACACAAAACATTCGAGAAACTCACAACGCCTGGGCAATGAAACTAACGCGCAGGCAGAATGGCGCGTCCACACGTGTCGGTGAAGAAGCACGCGCGCAGCACACGTGGGCATGTGCGGACACGTGTACTGGTGGCTGTCACTACAGAAACTTTCACCCGTGTCCCACTATGATAGCAACATGTCCACGTGTCTTGTCTCCTGCTGCTGCCACTTAATTATTCACACGACTATTGTCAGAATACTAGTCGGTCACAAGTATTACACACACGCATAGCTTCCGTTTATCAGAGAAAAACTAGTATAGGTGGTTCGGGATAAAGTGAGCACTCATAAAAGTCCTGCTAAAGTTCTATTTTCAGCCAATTCATATCTTTCCGCGCGTAACGGCTAACATCTCTGGACACGACACTTGATGTTTGCGCGTGTGAGATAAATAGTACAGTCGATGAGAACCTATATAGTCTGATAAAAATATGTTAAATAATTATGTTAAAAACAAATATGTCGAATATGGTTGATTTTATTTCAGTATTTTCGCATTTAAATAGGAAAATACATGGAACTACGTACAGTAATTCGCTTACTGCCAACCATACAAATAGTACGGCAACTATTGTTAATCAAATGCGGTAACGGCTAGTGATATTTTTCAAAGGTTAAATCTTTAGTGCTCATTTTAACCCGAACTGCCTACACCCGTGCATACACCAGTGTTGCAAAGTGTACCATAAATATGAAATAAGTTCCAATATTTTGTCCCTTTGCGGAAGTTACCAATTTTTTTTTCTACGTAAAAAGGCATCAAAACTTGTGTTTGCCGGAATTAAATATGTAATTTCTATAAATGTAACAAAACTATGTTCAAACACATTTTTAACTGGAATTAATTTGACACACTCAAGCAGTTTCATGTCTATATTATTCTGTAACAGTATTTACTTTAAGATCGCCCAATATGAGTAGTGCTTGCGTGTTTGTCAGGTAATGTCTATTAAACGAAAAATACATTAACATTCAGGAGTCTTAAAATAGTGATATTTGTAAACTTTAATATGTGAATTAATAGTAATCCTTGCATGACCCTACTTTTGTATGTCAGAGCCACAAATATAGTGTGTAATAACTAGAGATAGAAAATTTCGCGAAAAGATTTTTGCAGCACTTTGTTTCAGTGCCTCACGTGCGCACCTGCATCTCTGCTATGTGGTCAGTGATTGGATGCCGTAACACCCAGCGTCTGGTGGTTAAACCCGCTAATCACAGACGTGTTGTGTCGCAGTTATCCGTGTCACAGAATATTTAGGTATACAGAAGTGAAACAGCTGGTAGGAAAGCGAACTCAGTTACACACGCCAGCAAAATGGCTTCCCTGGCCAGCAACATGGCGGAGACGCCTACCGCCAATCAGCGTTAAGGTGGCTGCCCTGCTAGCCGGCAGCCAGGCCAATAGGAAACCTGCCGTAACATGCAGGAACCAAACAGACACGGGGCTAGTAAGCGACAGCTTTGGGCAGCCAATAAGTGGCGGAGTTCGCCCGTATCAAAAGAGCCGACACATTGTTTCATGTCTGTATTACTATTTAGTCTGTGTCCGTGTACTGATTGGCACAGTCAAATAAATAACGACTCTGCACTAAAGTCTCTTGTCAATAACCATGAAGTTGAGCTGCAAGTGTGCACGTAAGACACTGAAACAAAGTGGGGCAAAAATCTTTTCACCAAAAATGCCTGTCCCTAGTAATAACGTGTTTCAAGAATGGGAGGGTAAAAATATAATAAAGTAATTCATTTAAATGCAGTATATTAGATTCGGAATAAAGAGATCACTAAAAAAAAGCCCTGATTAATTTCTATTTTCTGCCAGTTTATATCTTTCCGCCGAATGCAAACACAAATATTGCCACGCACTTTTATTTACATAGGGTCGTGCAATGTTTACAATTACATTAAACTGCTCCGATAAATTTTATCTACAATATCTACTTATTAAATGCACGGGGGCTGAATATAAGATATAATAAATAGTTATCTTAGTTATAAATACCTGCGAGTTAACGTCTTATAATAAGTTACTGGTTTCTGTCCATCGACTAATTTATACAGCACGCACTATTGTCGTTACGAATCTCGTAAATGCGGGAACAGTTTATTTGAATTTGTAACTCAAAACCGCCACTAAAACCAGACATGACACACGCTATTCAATAATTCAAGTTTCGTTCCGTTCTATTGCCACGAACAACGACGACGCACCTCTTCAGAAACAATAAATAAAGTATTTTCTTAATATGTGAAATAAAAAGTATGTTGTTTCTAGGCTGGCAAACGTAAAACATAATTTACAGAATACCGATGGTTTCACATAATTTAGCAATGATATTCAAAGTAATTTCCAATACTTTAGAATGTGTATTTACCCACCACGGACAAATACACGCAAATGATGCAACTTGGCGGAGCGATAAAAAAAACCGCGAGAACCATTTCTGATGCCACCTGTCGGTGGAATTTTGAACTGTCTGAAGCGCGGAGCAAGCTGTAACGAGCAAGATGACATGAGGTCGGCGATAGCGTCACATTATCCTGGCGCCAGTTGAGTCTAAGTATACTGTAAGTAGGAATGTTAATAAGATCATAAATAAATATTTTTAAGTATATTAAATACAGAGAGGTCGATTTTATCTAATGTTCTTTCACTAATGTTGTATTCAAATAGGAAAATACACTTAACCACATGCGATGAATCACTACCAACCATACAAGCAGTAAAGTAACTCTTGTTAGTGGTGATGTATATGCAGTAACGGCTAGTGATTTTTTTTTTTCAAAGGTTAAATCTTTAGTGCTCACTTTATCCCGAATGACCTATAACTTACTATAATGTTCCACAGAATGCCAAACCCCACTGTGTCTGGAACCAAAATGTCATGCAACGCTAATATGACTTACATCACAGACACAATACATTTAAGTTAGTACTTTAAACACATCACAGAATAGGTGGTGTACTAAAATAAATTATTATTATAGACCCTGAATTTTCACTTCTTCAGAGATCTGCTACGTGGACCCTAGAGTCGTGTGTAAATACACTATCCTCGGATACTACATGTTTTGATTAGTTGCTTCTTCGGTAAGTAGCCAGTTGGCCAGTTATATATCTGCCGGGGAAGAGTGGAATATAACAATGGTTTTCTTGCAGGTTTGTGGTCGGTTCAGAGTCGTAGGACTTTAATAAACACCGACAACTTTTAACGAACGCCACAGCTAGAAAGAAGCAAGTTCAGGGACACGAAAAAGAATGACGAAAATATCTCAACAGCTGCAAATGGTATTGCCGAGAATGAAAACAAAGCAGTAACAGTAAAGAAATGGTTATGAACGATCCTAACTCCTTTCTCCCCCTAGTTATCTGCGGCACTCTTCTTTGCCCACAAGAATACGTCTTCGTGGAAACGTTCTGATTACTGTCGCCAACACAAGTAGTGACGAGGGGAAGCTGGGGGAAGAGAGGAAAGAGATTCGCGCGCTCGACTGATCTCTCGTCTGGCTATACGCTGTTCCACAAACATTCGCCTCACCAGGGGAAGCCGTCCTTGTTTGTCACAACGAACTACATCAGCCGTATGAATTTATTCTAACCAATTTATCATACATTATCACAAATTACAGGTGTGAGAATAAACTTGCCATGCGACCATTCTTTCTTTACGTCATCATATCATGATACTGACGAATCCACTTGTCATAAAGCCAGCACCAATGTTCAGGATTTTGTTTAGAAAAAAAAAAAACATAAACGTACGTATTAAGTCTCCGTCAATGGCACAATGAACTACAGCAGCCATATAGATTTTTTCTATCTGCGCTGACCTGTAAAAAAGTAAAGGAATCGGAAGCTAAGCAGTAGGAATGTGAACTATGTGCATCTTAGGACTAAGCCCCATACTTCTTGACATTCAGGAAACATGCATAACCAGGAAGGACACATTCATCGTGGCTTCGCTAGAATAGAGCAAACATGGCCGCTATTACATCCCCTGCTCTGTCTACTGAAGAAAGGCGGAAGAACCCGGCATAGACACTGTCAAAAACCCCTCGACAGAATAGGATGTGCAATAGCAAGCAATTTATTATGTAACGGTGAACTACAGGAAAAGAGGACACACCGGATTATTTATTAAGGCTTTTAAAAGCTGGGCTGTCTTTATTTCTATGCTCAGACTGGCGTTTCATTTTACTAACTAGAGCTGAAGGCAGCAGTACAGCTCTGGTGAGGCATGTGCACGCTCTTGGGGACGAAGACCTCCGTCCTTATGTATTAACAAATGTGAAACATCAATTGCCACTTTGGCTAATAAGACTCATAAAAAATGTTTTTGTTACCAATTAACTTTGTAAGGTTGGCTACAAGTTGGCACATAACTTCTTGGCAGTTTATTGAACTATTTCCGTTTCCAGTCTTGTGGGTTTGCCTAAAATATATTTTTAAATTTCTATTTCGTAAATCCCTCAAGCTAAACTAACGCAAGTATTTCAGTAACGTTATAATATTCAACAAAGTCATATTTTACGCCCTGTTATGGCTTATTGCACACAAATTAATCTGAAATAAAAGTGGCATAAATAACTTAGTTAAAGATTGCGACAGAATTTTCGCTTTTAAGGACGCCGCCTACCCGCACGTGAGAGACTCAAAAGCGACGGAGCAGTAAGGTCGACCTTGAAGCGCGCATCAAATGCCGCGTCGCCTCAACCAGCCAAACGCTGAACTAGCGTGCAAGCTTCCCGCCGAACGGTTTTTACTATGGGACACTAAGCGGTGACCATATAATTATATTGGTGAAAAGTTTAACTAAGTTCAGTGCAGGTCGCAATCTGAGTTTCACATACATCCGGTTAGTACATTTTGAAGTACGGAAGTCTGAAAATGCCATTTTTAGCCATGTTGAAGAGCTTAGAAAAAGTGTTTTTAATGAGCTTGGCGTCGTGATAATGAGGTTTCGACCTTGTCTGAAGTTTTGTTTTCTTTTCGTACGTTGGTACAATTGACACACGTGGAATATTTTCGTAGAAAAAACCTGTTTACGAACACACTGCAACGCATTTGAAGCGTGGGGTATGCGGCCGCCTTAATATAGGCCTATACAGAATTGTGTGGCTATACAACCTATCATACGCATGTATTTTGGATACTATAAATGACAGCGATAGCATTCATGTAAACATGTATGAGAGGAGTTATGTGTAAGTATGATCCGCGAAACCAACAAAGACTTGCACAGGATATCCACGGTAAATAGAACACTTTTGATAAACGTCTTGTTTAAAAAATAATATAAAATATACTATCGTATTTTACGATGTAAACATTTCAGCACAGAGAGACAATGTTTATTATTTGAACTGCTATGTATATATTATCAGATGGCAGAAAGACACAAGCTTGTTTTAATAAAACCTAGGTTTCAATAGAACTCATGTTCGCGTAAATAGCACATATTCACATACGTTTTTAGAGTGATATTCAGGCCTTGTATCTTACCCAGAACCTGAATTTTTCACTTGCATTGCTATGCTGTTCTGGTATATCATTAAATACTTTAATATAACTAAATTCCCACCAATGACGTCTATAAAAGCCCGTGACTGCAACCGTACAGAAGGAGATAAGACTTTGAAAATAAGAACCTTAATATTTAAATACGCAAGAAAAACGTACTATGTTATTATAAGGTAGGCTACTTACAATGATAAAAGTGCAGTTATTTCACTTTGAGTATAGTTTTATTTTGTGAAGGGATTCTCAATGGGGATTATAAATTTCTTAGTACAAATTATAAATCTACGTGTAATTACTTATCAAATGTTGGAAAACTGTTCGAAAATGCCATAAAAGAGATTTCTGTTATTTGGTACAACATACAACTAGTAACTTTAACGATATTAAGAGAGCGTACGACAATTATTAATACTTTTTTTTAACCATCAATGGCGCGTAACTGTTGTGCTATCATGATTGCGCGTATTGGACTGTAATTCAAGAATTCATTCTGTTGGTAGGACCCACCTCTTCCACTGTCTGATGCCCGTGAAACATGCCTTCTTCCTTGTTTCAACCGACTGCACAATTTACCGCATAACCTTCTGAGAGTTCGTGTTAAAGTCCATAAGATGCCTCTCGGGCATTACAGAACATAATTTCTTCTTGGAACTGAAGTTATTGCTGCTTGTATGGTGCTTTCGTTCAGTTGCCACTGACATATTGTGTAGTGTCATAGCCGTCTTTAGTAGAAGGCCGATGCCTTAGATTTGGCAACACTGCCAGAAAGGGTCATTTTTACACTTCTTTTGTCTCGCCAACGACAGTGGCTTCCTCTGGTTCGCCAGTATGCAGGTCATTGTAACGAATCAGGTACAGTCATTGCCTTCGGAGAGTTAAAAGAGTGTTAAACTGACCCTTGTGTGCAGGGTTGCTAGATCTAAGGCCGCGGCCTTCGACTAAAGACGGCTATGGTAGTGTCTGTGCGTAGACACTAGTCTTCACACTTCAGGAAGATCGTAGGAGGTACAAGACAGTTTATTACCTCTTGACAAACCTAAGTGCAGCTCCGGGTAGGGGATATATTAGTAAGAGCGCTTGTGTTTCGAGGTCGCCGTGTGAAAGCAGAGAAGGGGAATGTCTTGGAGTCCTCCCCTCCCCGTACACTATATTTAGGGCCGGAACATTTCGCTGATTCAAAGACCTGCAGGCTAGAATCCATTGTACTATCCATACTCAAGTCCCGTCTATTCGTTCATTGTCTGTTGTTACACTGAGTAGCAGCTAGTTGACTAATGGTCGGGGTTTGAGTATGCATTGCATAGTACAGTGCGTTGTAACATGCAGGTCACTGAATCCGCGACATTTTCCGGCCCCTAACTATATTCATATTATAAGCGGCCATCTGTAGTAGGTCTAACAGGCCTGTGCGACCCATGAAATGAAGTTTTTTATCGGGAATAATTATAGGAAAACTAACTTTAGGTGGTTGGTAGAAACTATTGGCGGTACTCATTCCCAAACGTCCCTGCCCCTTCCCCTTGTGCTTTTCCCTTTAAACTCTCTTAAAGTATTTAACCACCGACTTTTACAAAATGGCCTATATTTCTGTTACCAACCGAAGTAACCGAAAAAAAAATTATTAATTAAAGTATGTTTTACAAAATAAAAACGAACAAATATGAATGGATTTAGCAGTTTAACATACACATCGTGCTATCTGCTTTCACAAGTTAACACAAAATAAAAAATCACAACAAATGTCAATCGTATTTGTGATACAAGCAAAGTAAACAAAAATATATGTCAATATAATCGTTTACATATGATAATAATGACCAATAAATATCAAGAAAAACCCCAATTATTTGAGATGCTACAACGGTGCAACCTCTGGGGACAGTAGCTGTTAATATCACGTGCACAACTGCTGTTGATTTACTGTTATGGGACAAATATGCGATCAGCAGTATATTTGATCTTCGAAAACGTATTGTCAAGTAACATCTAATGCTTTTACGTTTTTCAGACACGTCTACTGATACGCCACTATATACTTTAGGTGCAAACAAACACCCGTTCCCAACACACAGTTCCTGGCACATCGGTGTTTGATATTTTGCAACTATGTATTTTGTATGTCACAATAATATACCTTGTATATGCGGGGTGCAAAACTACACGACCTGGACTACAACTACACACCGGTTGTTAATTTTCGACTGACGAGACTGTATTAACTGCTTGTCGTGACGGCCGGGATACTTACTCGCTATTAGCTGGAAGGGTGTAGTGGGACAAAGGAGAGTAGGAGGGTGAAGTATGTCAGAGAGAGGGACGACTGTAGTTCACATATTTTCCGAGGACACACTTAGGTTTGTCGAGCAGTACACATAAAGGCTGCACCATAAAAAGTGGTAGACAACGTTGGAGGACGGGTAACTCATATAAAAAAGTATAAAATGCCATACGTCTTTATGTTCATTTTTGTATTAAAATAGAATTTTGCAGTGAACAGTTTTCAATTGTCAGATCTTCGGAAATTTTATGAGTGTAGGAAAACAGTTATGGGTTAGAGAACAGTTCGTCTCAGCTTCATGGCTTCCAGGATTAGAACATCAGAGACAGAACGATACTTCAGGAAAACAATAACACTGGCTCTCAAAATCTAGCCCTCTTAGCTGTGACGGACTTTATTTCTACGCACACACCCAAACTCCACTTTTATAGGTGTATAGCAGTTCCTGACGAATCATAGCATTGCCATATTTATGCAACGCTTCTGTCAACCAGGCTGATGGCGTAGTCTTCGTGTCTGTGTGTTTACGACCATCAGTTCTTACATTTAACATAGTATACACTATGTACAGGAAGTTAATAATGAGTGTGAATTACTGGCGAAGTGTTCTTATTGAAAAGGCAGGCATGAAGCGTTCGTAAGATAAGATAACTATTGGACGTAGTTATGCAAAAA
This sequence comes from Medauroidea extradentata, assembly GCA_003012365.1. Lineage (NCBI taxonomy): Eukaryota > Metazoa > Arthropoda > Insecta > Phasmatodea > Phasmatidae > Medauroidea > Medauroidea extradentata. The sequence goes on along the minus strand of PNEQ01103418.1, from coordinate 40,425 downwards.
GGGACCAACCCACAAAGCAATTTATTTTTGGATATTCGTACCAAGTGGATGGAGAAGGTCCACAATATGTCCTAGAAAATGAACAAGCATTAAATTATAATATTTCAAGGATAAAAACTGCCAGATAAATCTGTTTGTGCAAGGTTTAGCCTATATGGACACAGTAGATGTATACCTTGAAAATCTCAATACAGTGAACTATGGGTTGATTACTTTTTGCATTTGTCCAATTTACGTAATATGACAAGATGTTATAGAAAAAAAATATTAGGGCAACCAGTAAGTCAAATTTATTATTTCAAAAGTACCGCAGCGTTATTTTTAAGACAACAAATGTTTCAAACTGCAGTGTATGGGCCATGTGACGTCTGTTTGGAAATGTTTGTAAATACAGACGCTCAGCTCGTCTTGCGTTACCTCCAGCAGCACATACATGAGGAGCATTATCTACCTTTTCTACTCTCCGTACGTTAACTGCCCCACTATCACAGACTAGATAGTAATACAGACATGAAATGACGTGGCGACTCTTTTGATACGGGCGAACTTCGTCGTTTATCGACTGCCCAAGGCTGTTGATTCCAGCCCCGTGTATGTTTGGCTCCTGCATGTTACGGCAGGTTTCCTATTGGCCTGGCTGCCGGCTAGCAGGGCAGACACCTTACGCTGATTGGCCGTAGACTTATCCAACATGTTGCTGGCCAGGGAAGCTATTTTGCTGGCGTGTGTGCCAGAGATCGCTGTCCTAGCTATCTCACTTCTGTATTCCTAAGTAATCTGTGCCTCCATGTTGCTCGCCCTGTCACACGCGCTATCGATGCTAAGAGAACGATGCGCGCGCAACTGTCACGTTTCAACAGTCTTGCAACGCGGGTTGCGTACCTGGCAGGCAACAAAGTGCACCCTTACATGACAACCCTCTCAAATAGTAGGCATTAAAGTGTTCTGTGAAGGTGGCGTGTATTATGTATGTGTAGTACATCTTAGAAAACAATAAAAAAACACCCAAGTGTTACACGCCATGGTAAGAACATACAACTTTTTTCTCCCGATGTACTCCAAACTGTATTTGTGCTACAGCTTAAGAGGGCGTGGTACATAATTCGACGCTAAAAGCATTAATCTGTAACTGTAGATTTCTTGAAGCCAATTTGCGAAAATTAAACAATAGCAATCCTAGACAATAGATTTAGCAAACGTTTTAAACAAAGTTGTTTCCAGTGTTACGAATTTCTGAGGCACAATCTCTGACGCCGGAACCTCGTGCATTTAACTGCGGCGCAAGAGATCACGCGTAACGAATTAGTAATTCTAGATAAATGTTTACTCATAAAGTTGGCAGATACCATTATCTAGGATTGTCATTGAGTATTTTATCCGTATTGGCTTCGAAAAAAGCGTGGAATTCAAATTACGTTTTCAGCGTTTATATCTATCACACACTCTTAATATCAACGTAAAGTAACATAATTCCTCCCTTACGAGTTACTGTACAACATTGTTCATGTGTAATGTTTTCTACCCCATCTTGTGTAGAGAATCGTCTCACGGCGTTTGCACCTGCTGAGACGGTATCGTGGACGTACTGAAGTGTATATAATATTGTTTACAGTGGTTGTCCACCATAACCTATGCAAAACACGTGTACGCAGTATTGCCAATGCTCTCCTGACACTCTACCGCTGCAGCCAAAGCTTCGCGTGCATTTTTAACAATTTTTCCTGTACAGTTGTAATAAGTGGACCAATTTTGTTACGAAGCTCACATTATTCAGTAACTTCTTGAAATATTCTAATATCCCGACGGTACAGAAGTTGAATCAAATAAGTGGGTGGCCACCCCTGTTATTTTAGTAACGGATGAAGGTATCAACCTAAATTTGATGTCGGTTTGAAGTCTATAATAACATAACCAATCTTTAGAGCATTGCAGTTTCCCTCAATTCCGTTTCCGATATTTTAATATGTTGTTTTAAAACGCGATATTCAAAGGCTCATTACTCCCTAAATATTAAGCCTAGGTATTAAGTGTCCTTATATTTTTTACTGTATTTTTCATAAGGAATCACCTCACCGCGCCTGTATGTGTCGTTCATGAACATCCTGTACATAAATAATATGTTTTAAAATATTGAAATGTTATTTTTACGTGTTAATAAGTGACCTTGTACTCCGCTAAGTAATCTCGGTAACGTGATCAGGATGATTGATCATCAAAGATTAGCGAGTTGTGTTTGACCACATGCAAACAATTAGCTACCTTAAATGCAAGCAGTCTTTACACATATCACTTTGTAAACCCGTCGAGTTGAAACTATTGACTAACCGAGTGACTTTTTGTAGACGTCTCAAATAAACGGGTGAGCGAAGCAATTAGTTCGGTTCACCATTTGAATACAAGCAAACTTTATTCGGATTACTTTGTAAACGCCTAGAGTTGAAATCGTTCTTTACCTAGACTAACAGAGAGACTTATCGTAAACACAACCGAGTGACTTATCGTTAACCCTTCAAATTAACGGGTGAACTAAGCAACCAGATCTGTTCACTTTTTGAATACAAGCAAACTTTACTCGAATTACTTTGTAAAGGCCTCGAGTTGAAATTGTCCTCTACCCTGAATAACCGAGAGACTTATCGTGGGCGAGCGAGGTACAGTGATGGTAAAAAGGAAAGTAGAACTAGCCAGACTGCGCATAACGAAGGCTCTGCTTGAAGACGATGACAGTAAACGGAAAAACTGCTCGGGCTGAAGGAAGAGGACGATGAAAACTCGGAACAACGAAAAAACTGGAGAGAGAAAAGGAAACAATAATAAAATGGAAGTGGATTTTCAGAACAGAAATTGCTGAGAGGATACAGCTCCCCTGCGATTTCGCGCGGACGTTTTCGCACAAACGGTTTTATCCACGGCTTATGGCCATGTCTATGCGTGTCTACAGAGTGATGTGATGACTGGTCATAGGGCGCTTGATGTCCGCGCATAATCACATCACAGACGCTGGCTTCATGTTCGTGGACTGCCGTTCACAAGGACAAAAGGCAGGAGCTGGCAGCATAACTCTGTCTTCAATGTCGACTAAACGTTGCAATCGTATTCTGGTTACGATTCGCCTATATCAGATACTCCATAAGGTCATTAATTCCACTGCACTAATCCAACCTTTTATTTATTTAATACGTCAGTCCACGTTATTAACACACGCCACAAAATGCACTAATCTAATTTACTTCAAGGATCTCCTTTGCCTTCAAAATAAAACAGGAGTTGCAGTTTACTTTAACATAATGATTAAACAAAGCGCAATCTACAGGACGATTTACCGATAACAACTAAACAATACAAAACCGGTTCACTACACCTAACAAATGAAAGCACTCTCTCTCTCTCTCTCTCTCTCTCACTCACACACACACACACACACATCACGGGTTTCTCAAAGACGAACGCGGTGGCCGAGTGGTCAGACTATTTGCCTCCCACCAAGGCGATCCTGGTTCGATTCTTGGCGGGGTCGGTCCCCGGATTTTCGCATGTGGGAATCGTGCCGGACGATGCCGCTGGTCGGCGCGTTTTCTCGGGATCTCCCGTTTCTCCCGCCCCTTCACTCCGGCGTTGTTTACTTCTTAAAAGCCTGTACATTTTTGCAGATGTCTTGATCTCTCCGTTTAAAACATTTACTGGTTATACTTACTCCACATTCACCTTGTCACCCTTAGCCAGCGCTTTAGACCTCGATGTTACGCGCTGAACAAAATCTCTCACTCACTCCTAAAGACTTAATTAAGAGGTATGGAAAGGTACAATGTCGAGCGGACGACCGGAATACTCTTTCGTCAATAAATCCTGATCTATTCATCAAATATATATTAATACCTTATGGAAGGGTACGGCTAACCTAAAATACAACTGATAAAATATTAAGATGGAAGAAAACGAAGTCGCAGCTAAAAAAAAAAAAATTAACAAAATTAATAACCTAAATGTTATAATCATGACGCTGTAAGTACATAAAGATACATTGTTTTTGTCCGTTTACCATTACAACTTCAGACCCGCTTTACATAACGAGGGAGAGAGTATCTGCTGGATGTCTGTATCGTTCACTTGCAAGGGCGTGTGTGTGTATTCCAGCCACATGCGAAGGTCAGAATTACCATTCGCACATTAACCACGAACCCGTCTCCAATCACCAATAGGCGGGTCCGTAGTTGGCTGAAGGCCTTTTACATGCAATAACGTTAAGTGATTCCTGAATTGTGGTCACAATTTTAATCTCTTCATTAACTCCAAGGAAATAAAAAACAATAATTGAGATACAGTGCGGGGTTTTATGTAGCATTCCGAGTTTCTGTTGTGATCAGTGGAAAGTTAGGTTTAAAAGTTGCAATTTATTCGTGCATCAGTACAAAACCCATTTGCAGGGTTTTCAATTCTCGAAATTACATAGCCGTGAATTTGAAACTACACAATGTTTCCTCTTATTGCCTAAATACTGCACGTGACTCTGTCCCAACGCAAATTTAACTTACCTTTGGTCTAAATTAAATATCTATTCTTGTACATAGATATATTGCAGGACCTTTAAAAAATGAGCTGAAGAAAAATCTGGAGGTTTATAGTAATGGCAGTTAAGTCTCTTCTGGACGCGGCTGAATAATCATTTACGAGTGGTCAAGTGGCAAAATTTGTTTTCAATATTTTTATCGTATTGTATAGCTTCGTGACATCATCTCAATGGAATCTCGATAAAAATACGAATTTATTCAGATAGTAATGCTCACTTTTCAACTCAAGCATGGATATTTTTACTAAAAATTTTCACACAAGTATTACAACACAAAAATAAACTTCAGCTTAAATATTCACTGAAACAAGTATGACTGGACATACATCTAAATTGTTCAAAGAAGGTTCGAATAACGTCATTCTTCATACAGAAAAAAAAAAACACAGAAAATATACAATATATTTAATATGCTTAAATGTATACAATAATTGTCTATCCTTTCACGCCCTCAATGTAACCGCCTGGCTAGACTGTTTTGTTACGTGCCAAAGCGCTAGGGGCGATTGCAAATACCCGCATCAAGCCAGCCTCACCCTTAACTGAGCCTATAGCTCGCCTCTATAAGACATTCAGTGGGGACACCGTCATTTGAATCGGTAATATTACAATTCTGCCACAAGATATTCACATCTAAGAAGTACCGCAAAAATGCCTGTCTCTCTTTATTCGCCGCGAAATGTTTTAAAAACCACTTATGGCTCTGAAATAGACACACACGCGTGTTTAACATTATTTAAATGCAAATTCTAACCAAATATATCTCTCATGTTAAAAGCATCACCACTATCTTAAGTGAGCCAATATAAAGCCACTAGTTTCAATAACCTGCGGTCGTAAAAAGGCTTTTACTGAAAACGCAACAGTTTTGAATTAATTACTAGTAGGTTAAATAAGTTGAAATCATAAACAAATATCCATAAGGAATTACATTCTGACACAAACTGTTTATCAGTGATTTATGTAATCATGGCATTAATTTGATGGACTTGCATTTCCAGTATGTTAATCTCATTTCGATTTTCCATTTTTTTAATTACTTCCGGCGAATGATGAATCGGTTCCTTAATACATGCCACGGCCGATTCCTTCCCAGTTCCTGGCCTGAGTCACTGGTTGGTTTCTCTCTAATGACGTCACTGTGGGTGAGATATCAACCCCAATTACCTATATATAAATGATGTTTTTGAAATACTTTTACAAACTTCAGGGGTAGGTTTTCTACACCAAAACAAGAATACAAATTCATATAAACATATGTTCGGAAACCATTAGTTTTTTAGTTATTAATGAAAGTTTAGTTTAATGTGTTGCAAGGTAGGCTAATTAGTTTTGAAATCAGGCGTTGAATAATGTTATTGATTGCAGATGCCATAATTTCTATTCTCTCAGCATCGGTGAAAATGTCAAACTCTGTAAGTCACAGAAAATGTTCGAAATGACATTCTCTTTCGGTCAGGGAATGTCATCTGATACAACCGTGCAGCCCCACGTCAATTACCATTCGCGCGACTGTAGCCTACATAAAATCATATCATCAGCTTTCTCACGAAATGGATATCCTGCCATGGTTTCAACTGCAAAACAGCACTAGTCAAATGTCACGAACAGGTTATTCACAAATGTAAACAAGTTTCCTAGGTAACATGTCAACATAGAGGTTAATGAGTTTATACGCTTTCACCAATGTTAAGCGAATAAAAGTTAGGGAATCTATATCAGTAACATTATTCAAGGACTGTTTACGAAACTAATTACCTTGCAACACACTGACCTTAACTTTCATTAATAATTTAAAAACTAACGGTTTTCGGACATATTTTTTGTATTAACCTTTTTCCTTGTTTACGTTTAAGGGACCTACCCCCGAAATTTGTAAACGTATTTCAGAAACATCCTGTAAACGTATTTAAGAAACAAAATGTAAAAGTATTTCAGAAACATCCTGAAAAGTATTTCAGAAACATCCAGTATAAGTATTTCAGAAACATCCTGTATAAGTAGCCCTCCTTCCCTCTACAGCAACATGAACAATGACAAGGGTATTAAGTTCTGCACTGTACTGAGAGAAAGGTTACGGTGAAATAAATATTTTTGTTGGTGAAACAAAATTAATTACTTCTATTTTGTTGTCCAAAAGTAATATTTGGTCAGTGCGACTAAATATTTGTGTGGCTAAACACATATATTTATGCTGAGCCAATACGTGCCAGCACCAAGAATCTAACCCGGCACCTCCCGCATTGAGGACCACTCATATCCACTGTCATGACTAAACGTTACTGATCGAAACATCCTACTAGATATATGGCACGTAAAATGCTAATATAGATTAAGAAAAGTTACGTTTTAAAGACTCGTGTTCTGTAGGAATTGTTTGGTCGGGATTGTTTGTACCTGAATGAAGCGTATTAAAATATAATTACAGATACAGCTACAGAACTGTCACAAAAATTGCAAAATAATTCTCAAAGTGTGATTACAAACTACACCGTAACAAATAAAGGATCTTGTCAAATTGCATGGCAACATTTGGGGGGGGGGGGGAATCCTCGTATGTGGAGGAACAAAAAATGTTGTACGGACATAATAGCCGACAACGCACCGCTTCTATATTACAGTAGTACTGTACAATGTACACTCCGCTATGCCACTAACCCATATTACTAGGACCCGGTAGTTTTCACGAAAATATTTTTGTAGCACTTTATTTCAGTGCCTTACGTGCGCACCTGCATCTCTGCTATATGTGGTCAGTGATTGGATGCCTTACCATACGACGTCTGGAGGTTAAACCCGCAAATCACATACGTGTTGTGTCACAGTTATCCGTGTACTGATTGGCACAGTCAAATGAATAATAACTGTGAACAAAACCACCCTGCCAATAATCATGAAGTTGAGCTGCATGTGTACACGTAAGACACTGAAACAAAGTAGGGCAGAAATCTTTTCGCGAAAACTACCTGGCCCTACATATTACATATTACAGTAGGTATAACTGTGAAAACAGCAGCCCGCGCTATGACCATGCGTCATGTATGCCAACTGTCGTGCAGAAAAGGTGCATTTTCGAACCTACGTCCATACAACATTTTTCGTTCCATTATACGTGAAGATTGATTCCCTAAAATATTAACACGCAATTTGACGTCGCCCTGTATGAAGGTTTGGTTTGTACAACAAAATGTGCATTATTGTGTACTCCCATACAAATTATTAAATTTGCGTCAACCAATTGTTTTATCGTCAACGTTAAGTACTTTGCCAAATAATCTACACCTTTTCTTGAGACAACAATAAGTGTATTGCTGTTGGTATTTTATCCTGGCATTGTGTTAGCTCAAGGAAATATTTATTCTGCTGCATTCAAACATACATTTCGTGAAAGTGTCTTTGAATGCGAGTATGTATTCGCTGATCGTATAACAAGATGCAGCGCGCATAGATTTAACTCTAAGGTAGTGTCGTAAGCAACGACTGCAGATAAATAACTACATAAATCGTATCCTTACACAAATAAAAATTGTTTAATTTCATTAACGTGACTTTTCGTCTTCGTACATTGAGCAATATTAAGTAAAATTAACCGTCCGTTTCAACGGCGGCGTTTGTGCTCAGACCCTCAGAACTTTTGATGTTTTCATCAAAGTCAAAATGTTTCGAGACTTTGAACTTACCCATGCGTAAAACTAAAACACTGACAGAAATGGGGGGAAAAAAACATAATACAGACGATATGTTGTAGTTGACGGCTTATCTATTACTCTCCCTCAAATTGGTTTTGAAATTTAAAAAACAAATGTGTTTCTGAAAATAGTTTTTATCGACATGCATTTCGTCTACGAGTTATTTATTTAGAGTTTTTATTAAATACTTCATTGCATAGTCATCCGCTGTTAAATATACTCAGCAGTGTCTGTGATTGGCACAGCGGATAGAGCGGCTTCCTCCCACTAGATATGCCAACTGTCCCGTTTAATACGCTATTTACCATATCCTAAGGCTAAACGAAATATCCGGTATGGGCATTAGACGGGACGCCATATTTCCCGTACTTCATAATTTTTACAAACCAAAATGAATAAAAGGTATCAGTATGTCTGTTAAGCAGTAAAAATAAATAAATAATTGCCAAATATGAATTTTTTACACGCATGCAAATAACATTTTTCTGTCGTGTGTGTGCATCATAAATGATGTAAATTATGTATGATACGAAACTTTTTACTTTTCAGGTGATATTAAAATGAATTTGCCATCAATAACAGTGTCCACTGATCATTTCACTAGAGGTCAAATGTTGTGAGTCGAAGTGCCGGAAATGTCCCTTACAGTAAGTCTTGAAGTTTTGGCAACCCTACCTTTCACTAAAGACATGGGCGGACGCTGATGAGTTACCGAGAGAATATCACATCCTCCGCCCTTCATTTGATGTCATCCACCAGAGTTTGGTAGAGGCCTAGGAACTCCCAGTCAGTTGTCTGCAATCAGGATGTGATGCCCTGTCCTCGTGCATCCTCATCATAACATTATGTATGTATTACTAACCATATGCACGGCATGGGCACACGCAGGGGGGTGGCACTAGGGACAAGTGTCCCCCCCCCCTTTTTCTCAAAAGGGGCGACATTTTTAATTTTAATGTCAATTTTTATTATATGTATTAATAGTAAGTTACAGTACGTGTGTGTTGAGATACTATTGCAAGCAAAGTGTGTTCACATGTTCCAGAACTGGTGTTAATGTAAGAGAGTTTTTCGAAATCCATCTGCCTGACATCTGCAGAATTTGTATTTTATTAGGTCTTGTGCCCTCCCCAAGCCAGAATCCTGGGTGCGCCCATGCTGCACGGTGGGACTCCCCATCGGCTACAACTCAGAAACCATCGGGTAACCTACTTTCCAAAGGCCACCTTTATTAACCTTTAGTCGCGGCCAGGAATTATTTCCGTGTAAACAAGTGAAGATTAAAAAAAAACGTTTATCTATAAACAGAAGCCTAAACACCACTCCCGTATTACTAACTTTAAAATGATGAAATTCCACACAAACTTTCAATAACCTCAATAAAAGATAAATTTTAAAACACCCTTTCTTACAGTGCTCACTTACGTATAAGGAACGCCTGTGCTTAAGTCAATGCTTCTAAACCCACCGATTTAAGATGTGCGTTTTCTGTCAGTAAGAATTAAGAGTGGTATTAAGTAGATTTTTTTTCAGCTTTAGCACTGTTTTACACGTACCACTCTGCTGAAAATATCCCTTGAGACTGAATAATGAGATAGGGCAAGAAGATTGGATTATTTCAGTTTATTTTATTTATAATTAAACGGCCGTAACTAAGCCGCGAGCGTAACCCACTTCACTTAATTACGCCGGCCTACTAGGGACCAATTACTACGCTCAGAAGCGCGGAATGCAATATGAAATGATGGAAGACGAGATTGTGCAAAATAACTGCACCAGATGTTCGTTAGGTTACACCCACTCTCCTGAGCGACTGTATTTTTGCATCCCAGCAAACGATTAACAAAGTATATATGATAAACCAGCAAAAATGTAATACCGCCTAATAATATTTAACAAAAGTAACTGATATATTATATGTTCACTTATAAGTAAAAATCACTTACTTCTAAATGTCTTGCTGCCACAGATGCACTACATAAGAAAGATATCCCGGCTGTTTAAAAAAAAAAACGTTGCTTTGCGTTTCATTTTATGGTTTAACAAGGCGTATGATTATTCTTAAGAGAACAGTTTAATTTTTTTTTAATTTCTGTACGATATATCGTTTCTTCTGTAAACATAGATTATGACTACTTTTTACCGTAGTGAAACTTACATAGCTTTAGTAGTGTTCGTATAATGGCACGTCAAAGTCCAAATTTGCATATAACTGTTTTATACAACTGTAGAAACAAAAACAAACTGACTTAACGAAATTAAATAATTCACAAAGAAGGATAGTGTCACAGACGACGTCAAGGTACGTATAAAGTTCACATTTTTTTTAAGTACTTAATTCAAAATAAAAATTGCCAATGTTTTGGAAATAAAAAAATTAAATGCAGTTTTTATACGTATCTTGAAGTAGCCACCAACACAATTTTCAAGTGTGAATTTCTTCGTTTCGTTAAGTCGGTAGTTTTCCTTTCTGTTACAAAATTGTTTTATGCACATTAGGACTTCAACATGCCATTATACAGAACTATGGCAACTAAAACATTTCCATTACACGGAAAAGTCACTATGTAGCCTATGTCTACTACTCTTACAAACATAAAAAAAAAATAAAAAATATTTAATGTTCTGTTACAGCCCCTTTAACCTGTACAGAGGCGAGTTAATTTATAAACTGGAGTGTTGCAATGGTGGAATATTTTGGTGTGAGCTGTACTTTTGAAAGTTGCTTCTTACAATTAGCAACCTACGTGCTGAAAGCTCTGTGCTATTTGCACAAAACAATAACGAACGAGACTAGCAAAAAATTCCTAGCGGTTTAATAAGAAATACGGTACTGAATCAAGTACAGTACCAGAAAAATATTTCTTCGAGTATATCATGTCAACAGCGTGGACAAGGTGACTGAATGTGTTAATACAGTTTCGTAGCAAACGCATGGGACGCTTTATTAATATTACGTAGCATAAGAACTTCAAACGTGCCCGAGATTATTTAAAGTGATTTGTTTGGCCAGCCTAAATAACTGATAATAACTAATATAAGTCGAAATCATAAGCTATTTTCGTATATGTAAAAATTCTGAGCCGAACTTGAAAATTATTTCGAAACATAAAACGTCATAAATTACTTTAATATAAAACCAAAATAAATTGCATGGCCATATATGCCTACGTACATTTCTTTGCCTATGAGTCTAATAGACATACATAAAATGGTGGAACCAAAACACCCAAGTGATTTGGCATAGCATCATTTTTAATCACTCTTTTAAGGATTACTATAAACAAACTTACTATCTGGTACTAGGCTACGGATGGTACGTAAACTTGTGCTTCCCGGCATCTTTCTGTCGAAACAAAAATATTTTAATAAATTTTTAAATTGTAAATGTAAATGTTACGTTTACTTACGTGACACACATTTTCATTTCGTCAAACGGAATGTCTAAGCGAGGAGCCAAGACAAATCATTAACTACTACAGACATACCTACTTCAAAATGGTTCTAAACTTTGTGTGGGTTCGTCTCTGTATACACTGTATGTATATTGTTTTAAGGAAAATTATTGAAATTATCAATTCTGTCATATAAATACGTATAATTTCAATAAATGTTAAATTCTAGTGTAAATTGTGCTATCGTTACACTTATCTTCCCATTCTTCAGGTTTCGTGATATCGCCGATAATCTTTTTCCTACAATCACCTCATTAATCAAGATAGACTGAAAATCAAAAGCCTTAATTAATCTCGGGTGATGTCAAGGCTTACAAGATCTTGTTCGGAAGCGCAGAACGTCCTCCAGATAAAGTTTGTCTCTTTCCAAGCGACTTGTGCAAGATTAGTACAAGCCGTACACGGTAAAGTATGCACTTTTGAAGACCAGTATTAGATATGATGGTATATCGCGAAAATTGTTTGTACCAACATAGCCTCGAAAAACTGTAGTTTCTTGTGACATGTACGGTTGGGTGATATACGTATGATACTTTGATACAACGTAGCTGTCTGCAGACGAATGACTACTAGGGACCCTGTTTTGTCGCGAAAATATTTTTTTCCCAGTTTGTTTCAGTGTCTTACGTACACATCTGCAATTCTGCTTCATGGTTATTGGCAGCGTGTCAGTGTGAAGAACCGTATCTCATTTGACTGAGTCAATTACAATAACGTTCCTGCAACAGTACGCGTCTGTGATTTGCCGGTAGAATACCAAGGCTCGTGACAGTTACAATATCCTATCAATGACCATAAAGCAAAACTGCAGATGTGCACGATAAGGCACCAAAACAAAATGGGGCGAAATTATTTTCGCGAAGAACATGGGTCCCTACCTATAACAATACTTCGCTCTTTGCAACTGGTATTCACTATATTTGTATTGCGCACACTGCTGTATTTATCATTACGTAGAGTGAAGATACAAATTGGTTGGAAAGAGAAAAATTACCACATATGTTATTCCAAAATACTGACATGCAATTTTGAGACATCCTGTATTTTTATTATGTTACTGTTAGTGATTTAAAGATCCAAATTACAGTTGGAAGGAGAAACATAACCAGACACAAAGAAGTGTCCCCGTTACAGCTAATAAGTAGAGATGATGGTTTATCGCGGGAAAACTTGACTGTTTGCTGGATTTCGACATGCGTGCTAGAATCCATTATCCTATATGTACACAAGGCCCGACCATTTGTCCACTAGCTGCTACTTACTGGAACAACAGACAATGAACTAATAGACGGTCTCGAGTATGCATAGTATATTTGATTCTAACATACAGTAATTGAATTCGCGAAATTTCACCATCTCCACCTATAAACAAGGAAACAAGTCGTGCGGATATCGCGTGCTACACGTTTGTACTGTTAGAAGTCAATGGATATTCGGTTTCAGCTGGTACACGTACAGAACTGACAAGTCTAGGCTGTTGCCAGATGAATACGCGAAATACTAGTGCCTCTATTATAACTTATATAATAATAATAATAGTGTGTTACTGTAGGAGTAGGCGAACGTCTGGCTACCTTATACCACGAACGAAGGTATCTTTTCTGGCAGCATAATTATCTGTCTGTGACGTATCAGAATTTATTTTCCATGGATTTTCCAGCTGTCAACATCGCTTCACCTTCATCCGCTCATTATGAAAGCTGATGTACTGTTTCATGGAAATAATAAATTAAATAGGTAGAGACACTGGAAAATCGCGAAAATGTTTAAGACAGTCTCCAATGAACTGTAGTATAAATATTAACTGTGACACGTGTGAACAGTTTAGGGACAAATCATACACGCTGTGTGTCCAAGCTGTACAGTTCTAACTGGGTTTGTTGAAGAGAGAAACAATGCTTCAAATAAACCATAGCCAAGGTCGATACGAAACAGTCAGTGTTATGTACAGTATGTTGGAGCCTAGTAAAATAGTCAACTACTCACGCGATTTTTCAGTGTCTCTATAAATAGGCTAATTTATTTTCCTGAGAGCAGACAAACATTTTTTATGTAAAGGATGGTGAACTCTTTGTCACCAAATAAAAATGCGACTTGACCTGGCTGAAGAATTTTGTTGCGATAAGATACAAATATACTTTTTTTTACTAACTATTATACTACATCACATAGCATTGGTGTACGAAACGTGAACACATTTCAGAGGAGGGTTGTATGGTAACTTGAAAACATAATGGAATTAAAAACCGTTTCCGACTCTTTCAACAAGGCTATAGCTCGAAATCTAACTACATATGTATATGAATCTATTTATGGGTCCTATTTTATTAACTCCGTGATATTTTATAATTATTTCCATTCCAGATAAGCATAAACCAAAAACTGTGTTTGCTTTTTCTAATTAATTTACTGATTTGTTCTAAAGGAGGTAAAAAAAGAACGGATACCGAAAGCGACGGAAATTAAATAAAAAAAACGTACAAAAACGGCTCTTCTCGAACCAATTAATTTTGACGTTTGTCGGTGAACCAAACCTTTTCAACGCCCTAGGAGACGGGGAATGCGTGTCCATTAATCTTTTCAGTAAGCTTTTTAATTATCGAGCGTACCGTATGTACATTCTGAATGGCCGTATCCTACGAGCCGTAAAGAATATCCTTTTTAATATAACATCAAACTAATTGATTGTCCCGAATATCCGAGGTATTCAGTGTTGTCACGACCAGCGCACGTCAATTATTCATAGTTGTTCAAAGTGTGGTAATAGCCCACGTGTATCATAACCGGTGTAACGCTAACATTCTAAATTAAAACACACCTGACAAAGACGCTGGAGTAATCCAGTAATGTGAAACGCCACGCGCAGATAAGATACTAAGAAGTCATGATGGTGATAAGGAAAGCCATGTTTTCCTATTGCGGTTGTGTCCCTTTGCTTTAGGCGGCATAAGATACGAACACTGTACGGTAAGTGTCAGAGATATTTACCTTGAGGTAGGCTGGGATTTCCACTTTATAGGCACCTGCAGTATTTGTCGCTAAGAAGAAACAGAAGAGAAACACAGAGAGTGTCGGTTGTTCGGAAAATTCATGCTAATTAAATCACCTTCCTAAATATGAGCTTTCATAGAAGAATAGAGGCCGCGGTGGCCAAATGGTCAGACCATTCGTCTTCCACCAGAGCGATCCGGGTTCGATTCCCGGCGGGTTCGGTCCCCCGGATTTTCGCATGTGCGAATCGTGCCGGACGATGCTGTTGGTCGGCGGGTCTTCTCGGGATCTCCCGTTTCTCCCACTCTTTCATTCCGGTGCTGCTCCATACTCACCTCATGCGACCACTCACCAGCGCTGACCAAAATCTCTCACTCACTCAAAGAATAATACGGGTTTATTTACAAGTGCCTGCAACACGGCCTTAGACAAATAGGTCTGGCCACTGGCTTATTTGCCAACGTACTGTATTTTGTTTGACCCTCTCGTTGACTGCATTACTTCACAAAGTTCATGGAGTGCTGCAAGCGAAAAGTCAGGTTTTTGCATTGTGAACACTTTTGACCGAACATGCGTATTTTATCAGTTGTGTTCGGGATATTACTTCCGGGACGATAGTAAGTTTCAATTTAAAATATAGGGTAATATGTTCACAGTATTACTATTATTACTGTGACACATTAGGATATGAAAACTTGATGTTAAAACTTTTTTTAAAATAAATAATACGTGCGTGTTTTCAATCGTAATTTGATGTCAGGCAATAACAATAGTTTCACGACGTTGAACCACTGTGTTGTGCCAGGTTGCAAAACTAATTTCGATAGTTCACATGAAAAGTTTTCAATTTTATGCGCACTAAAGGATATTACGTGCATTATTTATGTGTGTCTTTTTATGATGTATTCGTTTTCTGGTAAATGAAATCGTTTAACGTCACTTGTCCAACCATTACATTTATAAAATGCTGTATAAAATTTTAGAAAGAACCTAGATTTGTCAATATCAGTACTTTTTTTTTACCCTTCATTTTTAAACACTTGAAGAACACATTACTGCCGAGTATAAAGACAAATCAACCAAAAACAAAACGTATATGATTACATTTAAGCTCTCACAATATTTACTTTTTACGAACCGTCTATGAAACTGCAAATCGTAAAATAACTAGAACGTTATATTCTGTACTAATTTATATCAACTGACGTCTAATTTGAACGTAATTTGATTAAGTCAACAAAACGATCTCACACAAACGACTGATATTTAATACATTTTTGTGATAATTGTGTTCTATAATTATGGATCGCTGGAAAACACAACAGCAGTATTTTTAATCGTGTGGGCTAACTGTTTGCAACTGACCTCTTACAGCTGAATTAGTTATTATAATTTAACACGAAAACTTCAGTAACGCTTACCGGTACTTTCACTACGCTAGAACTTGACTATTGAATAAGTAGCGTCACTAACAAGATTGCCAACTTAATCGGTCAACAAGGGGGTCAATTTTTCAGATGAGTCTCCAGGCCTGTTCTCCAAGGCCGTGATATACAGTTTACCATACAAAGTAAGTTATTGTAATAATAAAAGTTGACATAATTATCGATACTGCAAAACTGTCACGAAAACTAAATAATAATAATAATGTGAACAGAAGCATTTTATTTTGTGATTATCAAAAAATAATATTACCTTCATTGTGAAAAATTTAATATTTTTTACAAAGAAGCTCGTTTCACATTAACGAGTCATCAATTTACCACACTGTTTTTAATCTCTAGAAAGTCTGGACTGTTGCCCAAAGGGAAGGACTGCTCCGACTGATGTAAGGCACAGCAAAATTGTATTTTGTCTGTGTGTATCGATATTACACCACAGAATTTATGAAATTCCACCCGAAAGACAGCTCAAGTCCTCAGATATTTTAATTTAGGAAATTAGTTTTGGTTTCTAAGGGTGTTTGACATGCCGTAAACCGAGGTTATTTTCACCTTGTGGGGTAACTTTGTCCACTCAAAATTTTGGTCTTTATGTCGTTTAGTAAAAAAAAGTTTTAAAGGTTAAGTATATGTATCAAAGAAATTATTTCAATCACTAGGTTCCAATTATCTACTTATTTGCCAGAAGACCCAAAAACTAACATTTCTAATTGTCAAAGTAACCCCGTTTTACGGTAATCCAAAACAACACAGCTTAGTGCGTGCTGCAAGTTGCGGTAGCATCTGTGTGAGATATTATTAGAAAGATTCCACACACACACAGCAGTATTGGCAGTCGAGAAGAAACAATCTGTTATATAACGTCGGCACAGAACATTTGATTTTGTTAAGTTTACCACAGAAAATAGGCCTTTCTACGTGCACGTAATTATTTTAAAGAAATAGTACACACACAAAATACGCGCGTTGCCAAACTAGGTCTAAAATTGTGCGTCTGACGAAGTTCGCAAAACATTGTTTCCTGTGTCGACAGAAAACACAGAGGGGGAAAAATGACGGGTGAAGGGATGACGAGACTCAGTTCCTAATATAAGATCGACGAAACAAAATAGGCTATTTCAAGTCAGCGAAGACTTCTAATGTTCCACGTACTTCGCACTTTTTCATCAGACTTGTTCCGGGCAGCTGCCAGAAAAGTTGGCTGAATATCCGTAGGCTTCACGGAACAACCGAGACACACAACCTTCGTATTATGCGGTGGGAAAAATGTGATATGACAGTCGGACGGCCAAATATGAGGTAGTAGTGGTTTCTCGTCAGACATTCTGGTCTTCATATTATCATAGCCTTTTTTAATCAAATAGTATTTCAACTAAGAATGTCACTACGTCTCATCACTAGACATGCGTAATACGTAATACGTGTTATTTATTGGAAACAGAGTAGACTTCATTGACCTGTGTATCCTTGAACACAGTCTTCGATGTTATTGGCTACCGGCCCTTTTGTTATAATTTATGTATTTTGACTGATTTACACTGCAATGGAAATATTAATTATTTGGCTAAAAGTATTTCCCGCTGCTGACCAGGCCATTGTGTGCTAAAGCTGGATTCACAATCACCCCGTAGTATGCGTACGTGTAAAAGTAGCTACACCGAGTGTGCGTGCTAGCATTCACATCCTCGTGTGCGTGCGTACGTAGGTCATGGTTGTGAATGCGGCATGTACAAACGTAAGAATCAGTTAAATATTAAATTATATTTAGAAATCATTTATCTTGTAGTTATGAACTATTCACCTCGAAAAATAAAATAAAGTAAGATAATCTATTACCGACATTTTGTTATGACAAACAATTTCCGTGCATGTCTAGATTAAATGATTATGTGAATCCAATCTCTAATATTTAATGTACCTACGTGCGTGTGCTCGTACGTACGTTAAGTTTAGTTGTGAATCCATCTTAAGGCGGTTCCCTATATAGACTGCATTTGTGTGTAAGGCAGAAAATCGATAAAGCGTAAGGTCGCCGCCGGCCGGTGTGTGTAACGTAATTTGACCTCTACGTGCAAGCCACTCAACTGGCGCGCAGAGCTGTACTAGTATTCATGTTCCTATGGGTCGCTAAGCGGTGACCATATCATTTTATTTGTGAGAAGTATAGTTTAAAGTCCAACGCGTACTTATATTTGTGTTTTTAGATTCTGGTTTCTATAATCCCAGATACGGCAGTCTGAAAAAGCCGTTTTTAGCCATTTTGGGAGGCCCGAAAATCATATTTAAAACACGCGTACCGAATCTTTGAGCTTATGGCGTCATACACTGACGTGTGTGTTATTTTCGTAGACAACCCATTTTGAAGCGCATTGAGTAGTTCCGTCAAAAAATTAATACTCGCAACTTGCTGCAACGCATTCCAAGCGCAGGTAGGGAACCCCCTTAATGGAAGGCGTCGAGGGAACGAATAACAGCTTACAGTCAAATCTGTAGTCAGAAAATAATGCGAAAATTACAGTCAGTACTTATGAAGTCCATACCCATACGGTTATACTTACACACACAAAAAAAACACATCTGTATTATATTCAAAATAACTGCTATTTCTAATTTCTTTAGTGTATTTGCATTGAAAACTGAATACGTGACTTAAGAGTGTTCTGATCCCACTGCACCTGTGAAAACTGTAAGTTTTATTAAACTCAAGTGTACTCCATAAAGTTAATTATATTTTTTCTTTTGTTTCAGTTCGTATCAAATAACTGCAAATAGAAGAACGAAAATTAACAGCAGGAATGTTTGTTTTCTTCTTAAATATCAACATAAAATGTTTTTTTTTCAATATGTATGTAAATTGTAAAAATAGCCTATGTACTAATTCACTGAAAATAAAACAGATGTATAAATGAATCAAATTAAATGTACTCGATTGTCGCAGTTTTGTTTCTCTTAACCACAGAGCAGGAAAGCAGAGGAACGCCTAATGCTGATGTAACCGGAGTGAACACGCTCGTAGTTTATTTGAGGCTACAATACAAGTTAAATTGAGCCAATTTTCAGAGAGGAAATTATACGGTAAAATATATAGTACATTTGATACGAGATACATATCACTTGATAGATTGTTACTATCGGTTCCATCACTGCAAAGTAATGCATCCACACAATAAAAATTTGTCTGCGATTTAAGTAACCTTTAATTTTTTGGAAACTACTTGGCGAGATATATTTATGTGGTGATAGCTTTTTTTTTATAAATGTACGTAAAAATACATTTTCAGTTTGTCAGTGAGGTGAATAAAAGCTATTTCTTTTAAATTAACTTCATACTGTGATTCAGATATTTCATTGTTTACACACTATTCAGAGTTTCGTTATCCAGTAACAAGTATTTTTTATATCGTAGTAAAATATGCACAAAACAAAGCGTTGATATTCTTCAAGGTAACAAATTGAAACGGTGATTTCAAAAACTACCAAAGCCCTCACATTTACCATAACGGCATTACTACTGCAAGTTGTACGAACTTTGTTTAACTGAATGGGCGTGCATGACCCAACACTTTCTATTTTTTCTGCTGCATTAAAGGCCAGCTGATCACTGCAGTTCTTATAATATTTCGTTTTATTCCTTCTTCAGAACAATCTAAGTTTCTGAACAAAGGTTCTATGGGTTCTAAATAGCCCTGGCGAATGCTGGGATAGTTCCTTAAGGGGGCGGTTCACCTCAGTTTTCAACGTGTTTTTTTTTTTTTAATAATTGTGCCAGATATGTTTTCTTATTTTAGACAGTGTATGACAATGTTGCAGGCTGTAATTTCACACACATAAAACAAAAAATATGTGGTTTTGTATTCTTAAAAAATTGCTGAAATTTTTAAATTTTCATTGCAAAATTCAGCATTATTAATAAATACAAAAATATTAAATTTTTGATTTATATATGTAAAATCATAGCCTAAAACATTGTAATAAATTGTGAATTTTTTCGGTTTGGTATGTCAGTTGGTTTTAGTGGCGTGCAAAAAACCGTAAAGAGCAAATTTTGACGTTTACGACTCATTACGCAAAAACTATAAATAAGATATATACAAAAATTTCCCAAGAGGAAGATTTAATCACAAATTACGTCTAAAATAAGAAAAGAACAAAATCTGGTACAAATAAAAAATAAAAAAGACGTTGAATACTGAGGTGAAACGCGCCCTTAACAAAGGCCATGGCCGACTCCTCTCCCAGCTCCTGCCATTGTACCAAGTTGTGTTACACCGTCTATAATGACTTCGTTGTCGACGAGAAGTTAAACCGACTTACCCTACCTGGATTTGGGTTGTTTTTTTAATTTTCAGCTTTAATTATTCGTGGACATTTTCAGTAGTTAATGATTATCTAATCCTTTTCCTGGGAAATGTTTTGGCAGGGAAAATGGGCGGTAAAGAAATATTCACGGCTGTCGACGGTAAATACGGCAAGCGTGCATAGAGGCAAGGAAGAAGGTTAATGAAGTACACAGGTCGAAGTTGGTAATTACGCCGACAGGTGCCGAGGCGGCGCGGCGTGGGCGGAGGCTGTTAAGAGGCTGAGGACGAGGTGGCGTGATTAATTACCTCGTAGCAGACAAGTAAACCGAGCTTCCTGCACACAAAGACGCTGTGTTTAATTGACTTTGCATATTTGGTTGCTAGAAAGATACTCCGCAGCCACGTGACGTCAGCACGGTAACAATTACCGCTGTTTTCTTCCAAACAGTTGTGCAATAGGAGTGCACGACAGGATGTAGTTTTTTTTTTTTTTTTTAAATAGTACGCACAGAAAATAATCTTCCATGGACGTAAAGCGCAGCTATGGCGTTCTCCTTGCTGTGTTGCCATATCGTGCATGTAAAATTTCATCGTACATTTTAACACTAACATTTTCGACTCCGTTTAGCCCATAATTCGCGTGGTGCGATTTTTATATGACCGATTCTGTACATCCTGTGTAGAGCGAAAAATCACGACAGTATATGGTGTCACGAATGTTCCAACAAAACTGTAGCTTGATATTGAGGTTTTCTGAACTTGAACTTGTTGAATTGGTTTTCAATAACTGCGGCGCAGATTAAATTTCCCTCAGTGCACGACACATGTACTGCGCAACCATTCTGTAATTTTCTGTCGGCAGCAGCCCTACTGTGTATTGCATGGTTGTCGCGCATAACTCCTTGCCGATTTTACAGGAAAACTACGCATTTTCAACAGGAGAGCCTTTCCTGTTCAGTAGAACCACAACAGTTCAGGCCAACTTATCAATATTTATGTACGTATATTACCGCGCTAGGTGACGCAACGGCAAAATACGCTGGGCTCGTAATCCGGAGAACCCATGTTCGATCCCCGGCTCCGGCCATCATGATTTTGGTTTTTCTATGGTTTCCCGAAATCTCTCCAGGTGAATGGTAGGATGGTTGCTTGACATAACCCATGGCCGCCTCCTCTCCTGTCGCTGTCCTAGTGAAAAGTGTTGTTGCAACTGTCTCTATAGACCTCGCTGTCGACGAGACGTAAAGACAAATAAAAATAACAAAATTACCTATCGTAACGGAATTATGGTAACTACGACAGTAATAATAATGATATTTGTCAATGTCAGTTCAAGTGTACTATATGTTCAAATACAATATTAGCTTTCACACACATCGATGACTAAGTGTTTAAAAATTACCTTTGAAACTATCTCGAACAAAATTTGCTTACTTAACGGATAAAACTCCTTTTTTTTAATGTGGATAAAACTTGGATAACTCTAGCATTGTGAGAGTCTTGTCGAAAGTGGAAAAAAAATCGACAAGTAATTACTACTACAAATAGCATGTTTGCTACTTGTTATGTACTGCATTGAGAGCACTACCATTTGTTGTGATTTTGGAGGACGCCTGCAATGGGTTACTGACGAACTGAACCGTCGTCACTGTAGACATAACGCAATTACGAGCGAATGTTGCCGGGTTTAAGAAAACTCCACAATAAAACAAAAAGGAAAAAAAATCGTAATGTCTGTTATCAACAAAAACATTTAGACAATTCCAAAATGGACTGTAGTCACGTGGAATACGTCTTATTTTGTTGTTTTATTTTACTGTCCTTTGGTTTTTTGTGTATTATTTTTATTTTTAGTCGTCCCTACATTCTTTTCCGGAGTTGTCTCTTATGCGTTCGTTGACAGCTGTTACTCTGCTTGTCATTCTTTTTTTTTTTTTTTTTCAGCAACAGAGCGACATTCGCTTGCAATGGCACAAGTTTACATAAACAGTTCAATATATGACTACAATGTGTTGCAGAACACATTACGATATGTGAGATATCCTTTCGGAAGGCGCCTAAAGCTTCAGCACCCGGCGTGTGTGAGGCGTATTCACAAACCATCCTTCTTTGCAGCTGCAGCTGTCTTGTTGACGGGCAAACTTACACGAGCTGGATCGAAGTTTGTTTTCCTCTGCAGTAGCACGATTTTTCTTCCTCCATTCCCCCTATCTGCTCCCAAACACACACACGCCAACACGTATATACGCTCGCCCAGCTGCGCACACATGTCCAGTAATTGATTAAACTTCTTAAGAGAGTAATTTTTTAATAAAATCGAGAACACTTCAACAGCAGGACAAACATGAAGATCGACCGAAAGATGTAGCGCAATATACTTAACTTTTGTAATGAACCCTATCATGTCATGTTTGTTCGTTACTTTAAACATTTTTACCTAAACACTCGTTGGACAAGTGACGATTATGTAGGCAGCGTGAGATAAAATAAATCATGTTTTAAGGATTACTTATACCGAGGTGTTCAAAATGCATAGCCAATAAAATTTATCAACGTGCATAGCCAGAAAAATGTATATCATTCATTTCATGCATTGGTGCTGAAGGATTGGTATCGTAAAAATATTTTGATTTTTCATATTTTTCGCTGAATTTCAATGAATTTTAAGTGACTTCAAAAAATAAATTATTTAACTGAGGTAAAATTTAGTGTTTTTTTTTAATTTTTTTTTTTATTTTTTTATTTTTTTTTCACTTACGGCGACAAAAATTTCGTTTTTATATTTAATTTCGAACACACGTTCAGTAGTATTTCTTAAAATACTTTCGGTGTTACTTCACTTTTCTTTATTTTTTTAAATATTATTTTTTATAGCAAAGATAGCAATTTTTTTCTGTCAAGATACGTTTATGTTGAAAATACCACAGTTAACTTCACTTCCGACGTCGAGGAAATATATATTATGAGTAGAGATGACGGTTTACCGCGGGAAATCTTGACTGTTTTCTGGGTTTCAACGTACGTTCTGCTTTTCAAATTATTACTGGCTTTAGCTTGTACGTGAAGCTGTTGCCCTATTTGATTAAGCCAGTATGAATCCCGCTATTGTAATGTTTGAAGCCTGTTGTTGGTTTGCAGACAGTTACGTTGTGTCAGACGTAACCCAATCGTTAGGGCCCGGTAGTTTTCGCGAAAAGATTTTGCAGCACTTTGTTTCAGTGCCTTACGTGCGCACCTGCATTTCTGCTTTGTGGTCAGTGATTGGATGCCTTAACACCCAGCGTGTGGAGGTTAAATCCGCAAATCATAGACGTGATGTGTGGCAGTTAACCGTGAACTGATTGGCACAGTCAAATGAATAACGATTCTGCACAAAATTTTCGCGAAAACTACCGGGCCTTACCAATCGTACATGTCACAAGAAACTATAGTGTTTTCAAGGCTATGTTGGCACAAAATATTTTCGCGATATACCATCATCTCTAATTACGAGTAGTAGCCTAACACACTAGTTTTATTTAATAATGAGATTAACTTGAATTATAATCGTACACATTGAATTTAAATCATTCCTTTTGCATTTTTTATTTAAAGGTATTTTTTCAAAGAATGGTTTATTTTTACTTTAATTAATATTGCAATAAACATATACATAACATGTAAAAATTATACGAATATTGTTTTCGTCTCTTAAAGAGCCTTATAGAGAAGTGTTCGAGGTGAAAGACAGGTGCCAGTTGACCGACTAGTGCTCAGAGCCAATGAGAGAAGTGAAGATGGCATCAGGAGACTGCCGCCAGATAAAATAAAAAATTATCTAGGCGGGCCGAGAAAAACTGAAGGAAAAACATTTTTTTAGTGATAAACTTTATTTTTGATTTTTACAGCACACATAACATAATGCTACAATGGTTAAAAAAAATTAGAAAAAACGCTTAAGCGAGGTTGCTTGCTAACTCAGTTAATATTAGATGCGATAATACATTACTTAAAACGCAATGAGAAGGAACCCGTTATTCTACTCTAGTTACGCAGAAAATACATTACGTCGCATGTGTAATTGTAGGTGTTATTCAAAACCACGTCACGGACAGATAAGCCCGAAGGGTCACACGTGGTCCGCAGGCCGTACTGTACCCATGGCTAGTCTGGACGCTTCCAGGTCCCGACCATATTACTTAAATAGCAATAGCTAGGGGTGTGATTCTCGCGAAAATAATTCTGCACCAGCATGTGCCAGATTTTTAAAAATTATTTTAGACACAAAATATGACCAAATGTTACTCATATGAAAAAATTTTATCTAGTTTTCACGTAATGGCATGTTAAAGTCAAAACTTGCACGATTCCGTTTTACGGACTACACAAAAACCAACTGACATACTAACTGAAAAAAATTCACAGCGGATAAACACTTCGCAGGGAACAATTTGAGGTACATAAAAAAAAACTAAAAAATTTGTGTATATGAAAAAAATGCTGAAAGTTAAAATAATTTTAAAAATTCAATATTATTTTAACATAGCTAAACTTGTAGCCTACAACATCATTATCCACTGTGAATTTTTTTTTTCCACTTTGGTACATCAATTGGTTTTAGTGTAGTCAGAAACATGCAAATTTTGGCTTTATCGAGCCATTACGCAAAAATTATGCGAGCTAAAAAATTTCAAAAGAGCAAAATTGAGTCACATTTTGTGTCTAAAATAAGAAAAAAAAATATTTGGTACAAATATAAAAATATAAACACGGTGATGAAAATTGCTGTAGACCGTGCCTTCCATGGGGCTGAGCGCTGGAGACGTAAAAAATAAAAAAAGTTCCCAGTAGTGATGATTCGGCACTGAATGTCGGTTCATAGCCTTCAAAATCGGAATCGAGAACCGCGATGACAAACTTGGCTCCCCGTAACCGAAACATATAACCTCTCCGATCACCAGCTCATGTCTAAGTTAAGATCTGCGCTAGCTAAGAAACACACGTTTTGAACCAAGAAATAAATAGACATTACGTACAGACCTGAAAAAGTACATGTTTTTAAATAAGAAACTAAGAAGAAAATTGTATAAAACAAAAATTCCCGTTAAAAAACTGCGTTGTTTTATCTATGTATTTACGTCGCACGGATGTAGACACTACTATTTGCTGTGGCAGTTTGCGCACATGGCAAAATTCAATAAGGCGGTCGCCTACCCCGGGCTTCAAATGCGTTGCAGCGTGTTTGTAAACTGTTTTTTTTTCTAAGAAAATATTCCACGTGTGTCAATTGCGCCAACGTACGAAAAGAAAACAAACTTCAGGCAAGGTCGGAACCTCATTGTTAAGACGCCACACTCATTAAAAACACTGTTTCTAAGCCCTCCAACTTTGCTAAAAACGGCATTGTCAGACTTCCGTACTCCATAATGTACTAACCGGATATATGTGAAACACAGGTTGCGACCTGCACTGAACTTAGTTGCAGACTTTCTACCAATAAAATTGTATGGTCGCCGCTTAGTGTTCCATAGTAAAAACCGTTCGGCAAAACTGTGAGCCGAGAAGCGAATTTTCTGGATCGAACCGAGAACCGATAAAAATTTGGAACCGTCTCATCCCTAGTTCCCAGAGCAGATACTTCCGGAGGTATGGGTGTAAGCAGAAACAGAAGTCAGACGAAGTGGTAGCTAGCTGTGGAATGTGACGTCACGACGCAGCGACCTCGGAGGAGGAACGACCTCATGACGTGTTGTGTAACCGGCTCGCACAGTCTGGTCATTCCTCGCAGGCAGGTCAAGTTCCTACACGGCTGGCAAGGACGTCCGCACGTCTCGCACACAATTACAAAAGTGAACTAAAACAGTGTGGCCACACGTATGGGAAACATGGAATCATCAGGGAAATTTTGACGAAGGAAAATCAGGGAATTTTTTGTCTATCTGGGAAATTTCAGGTAATTTCCTTGCCTAGTTAGTTTCGAAATTCCATAAAAGTAGATCCGCGATTTTTGGCCAAAATATTTTTGCAACATTCAGTTTCAACGCATTGTGTGCACATCTGCAGCTCTGCTACATCGTCTGTGGTTGGATGATTTTACTCTCACTTGCCTTGGCAAATTACACACGTACGGAGAGACAATTACATTATTCTTATTGGTGTAGTCAAATGAGAGACGTGTGATAAAAGGCACCATGCCAATAACCATGAAACAGAGATGCCGATGTGCAACGCGAGATATTGAAACGAAGTGGGGCAAACGTTTTTCGCGACAAAATCGTGGCCCTACATAAAAGTCACAGGATGGAAAATAATGGAGTTCTGAGAGCGGTATTGTATATTTTGTCAAAAAAATGGTCTTCTTGTAGAAATAATTATACTTTATGGTCAGGCTCATTGTGATTTCCGCTGAATTTCATGAACATTTTTTGTACCAATGTTGCTTTTTAAAACAGTGGAGTTTCGTGCAATTAATAAGATTCAATGGTATACGCCTGACAACGTAGCTGTCTGCAGACCCATAAGAGCAATCAAATATTACAATAGCGGGATTATCGGCTCAGTCAAATAGGGTAACAGCTTCACATACAAGCTAAAGCCAGTAATCTTTTGGTAAGCTGAACGTACATTGAAATCTAGTAAACAGTCAACTTTTCCCGCGATAAACTATCATCTCTCGTTATGCTGTATTATGTGTGCCTCAGTACCTGTCGAACGCATATGTGTATGTACTGCACTAATATTTTTGTATATTTTGGGGTGGCCTACATTGGTAGGCAATTCATTAAATAACCTACAAAGTTGTAGCTTGTAAATAAACCTACGTATTTTATGCCCAAAATACAATCGAGAAAAAAAAAATTAATATTGTAACGATTAGCTATCTCGAAGGCTGAGCAGCCTGACGAGACGCGACACCTCCCCCTCTCCAGTCTATAGCCTACCTACAACCCCGGCGACGAGACGGCGAACTGCGCCCCTCCTCCTTCCCCTCCCCTGCTCGCTACCTACAGCCCCGGAGACGAGGTGGTGGACAGTGCTATTAATTCTCCCCCTTCACCGCTCGTTTCCAACAGTCCTGGCGGGGAGGCGGTAGACTGTGTCCCACCTCCTTTCCTCCCATCCTCCCACCACTGGCGACGCAGGCCACTGATGCCTGGTTGACGTCGCCGGATTTCTGAATGGGCCTGTCAGTCATCCGAGAGAAGCATTCGGCTCGTACGTAACAGAATGTTGCTGCGCCCAGGACAGCAAAGTTGTTACAACATATTTTTTTCCTTCTTATTTTTGCACCAATAGTTCCCACTTCTCGGCATAGAAAAAGCATTTGTTGCTCGAAAGTGACATTTTGGAAGGTTTCCGAGACAAATAAAGTACAATTGAACTTATACTACCCTATTCTTACATTCATCAGGGCTACGAGGTACTGCAATTATTCGAATCCTGAAAACATTGAAATTGTATTTTTAGACAAAAAAAACTTATGGAGTATAACGTATACAGCGAGAAAGTTTTCGGTGTAATAGTACAACATAATGCATGTTTGTTTAGAAAACGGCTTGAAAATTTGTGGGAAAATTAAGTTGGTAAAAAATAAATAAATCTCTGCTTTCAAATCTTGTATTAACAGTGAATAATATAAACCGCACTAATTTATGGCGGATTGATACTGTCCGGGTTAAACATTCCGGAACTGTGTTTAGTGTAAGATCCGCATAGTCAGCTGTCAGTTACGGGGATATAGGCGGTTCGGTATACCGTGAGTGCTGAAAAAAGCCCTGCTAAAGTTCTATTATCGTCCAGTTCGTTTCTTTTCGCACGTAACGGCCAGCGACGGAAACTTTCTAACCTCTGTGGACATGGCACTTGATGTTTGCGCGTTTAATATAAACTGTGCCGTTGACAAAAGTAAGTACCAATTACATAAAACACAAACACATCGAATTCAGTTGATTTTATTACAGTACTGTTGCATTTAAATAGGAAAATACACGGAACTACACGCGGTAATTCGCTGCCAACCTTACAGTGAGTCAGGTAACTATTGCTAATGTTAAATTATGTGCAGTAACGACTAGTAATATATTTCAAAGGTAGCGCTCCTTTATCCCGAACGACCTTAGAACTGGTAGCGCGCGGATATGCACGGAGGCACGTAGCGATAAATGACCTGTAACGGCGTGGTAACATACGCGCCGGGACAGACAGCCATCAATATACAAAGCATACATTACAAGATCTCAAGGCCATACCTGGGCGCGGCTTACATGGTCCACAGACAAATTTACAAGTGCACGCTGTCACATCATGGAAGGTCACAAACCATTTACGAGAAGTCACTGCCTGCCCAGGCTTCACAGCTGTGTGCAGAGACTGAGCAAATAGAAGGTTGTTGAAAAACTGCTTAAGGGGCCCGCCTCGTTGCCATAAAATCACACTGCAGCGTGTTTGAAGAAAAAGTTTTACACCGAAACTAATACACGTGTGTTCGCGCCGTTTCTGTACGAAAAGAACACACACTTCAGACGACTGCCCTTAAGTATTTGCAAGACAACACACGTATTAGAAATCCCCTTTTAGGGCACGTCAAAATGGGTCAAAACGGGATTTTCAGTCTGCTATAGCGGAAAATATATTGACCGAATACACGTGAAACCACTTAAGGGTAGTGCATTGGACTTTAGTAAAGCGATTTCGTAAATAAAACAATACGGTCACCACTTAAAGTCCCATAGGAAATCTGTTTTTTTCGCGAAGACTGCACGCCTTAAGCGTAGAGGCGACGCACCGTTGTATGGCCCATACGACGTCGCCCTTAGCACCATACCTCAGTCGCACAAACACATGTGCCACGAGGCGGGCCCCTTAAAATACGTGAGTAATGCACGATTAAGGGTGATCAGTACCTTACATCTAAAAATCTTCAATTTTCGCTCCAATTTACATACAATGAGACTTACTAAAATATCCCGTTTGACAGGGCACAGATATTAGGCCTACCTTCGTAAGGTCGTCGTGTACCGCAATTTTCGTCACCATGTTTTTAACTTTTTTATTTGTACCGGATATGTTTTTCTTATTTCATACACAAAATGCGACTAAATATTCCTCTTATAATTTTTTTTAATCTCGCATAATTTTTACGTAACGGCTCGTTAAAGCCAAAATTTGCACATTTCAGTTTTGAGGACGATACTAAAACCAACTCACTTACCAAACTGAAAAAATTCACAGTGAATAACAATTTTGTAGGCTACACATTCAGCTATGTTAAACTACAAAGTAAGATATTTTTGTACAAAAAATATTGAATTTCTCAAAATTTTATTTTTAATTTCAGCATTTTTATTTAAATACAAAAAACAATTATTCTTTGTTTTTATGTACGTAACTTTGTAGCCTGTGGCGCCTTTAACTAGTGTGACTTGTTTCAGTTTCGTATGTCGGTGTTAGTGTAGTCCTTAAAACGGAAACATGCAACATTTTACTTTAACAAGCCATTATGCTATAACTATGAGAGATAAAAAAATTTCATAAGAGCCAAATTTAGTCTCATTTAGTGTCTAAAATATGAAAAAAAAAAAATATCTGGTACAAACGAAAAATAAAAACATGGTGATGAAAATTGCGGTAGACCACGCCCTTAAGCGTTACCAAATTGTCACATCTTCACTACCTTTCAAAGTTTTTGTGTAATAACCTTCTGGAGGAACAAAGTCATTTTTGTAGGGAATTTCACAGGTATAGCCTAGGAAATAGTAGTCGAACAATGCAAACTGTATAAAACGTAAGAAACTATTCCCCCTGCCTTGTCGAAGTATATAACATTATAGGAAATGTGTAGACTAAATTAAACGCAGGAGTTAAATTATTCCAAAATGGCGGGTATTGCTGCCCCTTAAGAAGAGCGTGTTAACAAACTGAAGTGTTTTGTTGCATATAGTCAATTACTAGCGAATACTACTGACTCGCAGAAAACCCTCAATTACATAAAATCAATAAAATCACTGAGCAACAAAGCACGTGAAAATAAGTCACAAAAAATTAAAAACTAATTAAGAAATTCATAAATAGATGTAGTTAACAAGCATACAAACAGTTATGAAATAGGAATACAGTCGGCACGTAACGGAAAACATAAAACGAAAAGGTGAAAGTGAAAACAGATAAGGCCAATCAAGTTGCGTGAAAATTGCGACTATGATGGACTAAGAGGATAACACGAATTCAATGACAGAAATATGTGTCGACAAGACAACACAACAAACATCACACAGACTATAATAGTTTACTCCTTTCGACCACACTGAGTGAGATATTTTGATCAGCGCTTAATATCTAGGTCTTTAGCGCAGGTGAGGGGTGACATGTGGTGAGTATGGAGCGGCGCCGGAATGAAGGGGAGGGGGAAACGGGAGATCCCCGAGAAAACTCACCTACCAGCGGCTTCACCCGACACTATTCCCACGTGCGAAAATACGGAGACCGGTCCTACCGGGAATCGAACCCGGGTCGCCGGTGTCTGCTTTTAGCTCAGCCGATGATTGGTCGCAGAACTTGTAATGGGCTTAATATGCTGCGACGATGGATTTTTTATTATTGTTTTACACAGTTGCGTTAGCTAAAAACGTGTGTTACACATTTCACGTTCTTCACACATAGTTTAAGCTTATTTTTTCTTGGTTGAAAATGGCGAAAACTGGTGTTTTTTTTTTGTGTATGGTGCTTTATATGTACCTAAGAAATTCTTAGTGCCCGATTTTTATAAGGTTTAGTTATACACGTGCACGTATCTTCATTATCTTCAGTGATTTGCGCCTGTAGACTAGAGAGAGGGAGGTGCACGTATCTGTGGGTCACCCTTATTGCTTCCACTTATTTTTATCTCGGACGCATACGTCCACCTAAGTGAAAACCTTAAACGGGTACTGCCTGGTTGATGGCTCGCACGGCAGTAAATTAAAATATCTGTTTAACTACCAAACGTATTCCCAAAGCATTGTTTTATGAATAGACAACACATTTTCAAAACATTTGGCGCATTAAATAAACCGTTTCTGAGCCGTCAGCTAAAAACGCCTAGTACATAATGTCCAGGTTGATGCGAAACAACCCTAAGAACCTGCAGAGAACTTTGAAGCAAGTTTTCCGTCAGCAAACGGACGTCTTAAAAGTCTCAGTTTCAATCGTAAGTAGTAAGTAAGTAGTGTTTCGCGTATTAGTGGATGCAACGCGCGCTTCAGTGTCGCCCCTAGCGCTGCTTCACTTTGCACCTTCAAAACACAGGAACAAACTCCAGACAGTCCGCGTTGGTCAGAGTAAAACAACAACTCGGCTAGTTCTATGAATGACCCAGTCTACTCGAACAACTCTATGTACTTACCCTATACGAGACCAGATTACTGATGTTACCAGGCGACGAATGTTAAATGGCGCTAGAAAAAGTAACCACTAGACATAGCCAAAACAATAGAGACTTCACCCACGGCGCATTAAAAATATTGGATAAAGAACCACGGAACATATTTGACGTAGGCTCTTCTTGAGTACGGAATAAACTCGGTAGGCTACTGAAGTTTGAGAACTACGTTTTATCCATGAGTTAGGGAGAATAGGAATTTATTATATTTTAGTAGTACTGGTTAGATATCGTTAATTTTTATTTCTAGTTTGCAGTTTTACTTTGCCCCACAATACCGTACAAGCAAAGCTGTTGCTTCAGTCATTAAATAAAATACTTAAGGGCGCGATATACCGCAATTTTCATTATCATTTTTATATTTTTTATTTGTAGCAAATTTTTTTTTCTTATTTTAGACACAAAATGTGACTAAATTTGGCTCTTATGAAATTGTTTTATCTCTCATATTTTTCGCGTAATGGCTTGTTAAAGTCATATTTTGCATGTTTCCGTTTTAAGGACTAAACTAAAACCAACTGATGTACCAAACTCAAAAAAATCACAGTGTATAGAGATATTGCAGGCTACAATGTCATGCTCATAAAAATAACGAATAATAATTATTTGTATTTTTAAAAAATGCTGAAACTGAAAATAAAAATTTAAAAATTCAATATTTTAACAAGCCAATACGCGAAAACTACGAGAGATAAAAAAAAAAATTAATAAGAGCTAAATTTAGTCACATTGTGTGTCTAAAACAAAAAAAAAAATCTGATACAAATAAAAAATTATAAAAAGGGTGATGAAAATTGCGTTAGACCGCGTCCTTAAGGTGGCCGCTTGGGTGAACATAATTAGCGCGTTCAAGGTTGGTAGTACGGAAGCGATAAAGACGACACAGCACGCGCAAGTGATTGAACTGGTCTTATCACTGACAACTCGCCTCCACGAGGAATTCAGTGGTGACCCTATCATTTTATGACGCAATATTAAAGATAAAGTATATTCTATTTTCCTATACGTTTTAACATATTCTAAACTTATATTTCCATGCTTCTAAAGGACCACAAAAAAAAACACCCATTTTCGTCATATTCGGCAGTGTAAATATAATATTTAGAGATAAATGTAGGACTTCATTTTGTATACACATGTGTTAACGTTCTTTGAATGCTACAAACCTAAGCAGAACAACCTATGTAGGCTGAGTAGTTTTCAAATAATATTTTAACGGCCGTAGTTCTGTACATCGGTTTAGGCAGGTAGCCATCTTAACAAATTTATAAATTTAGGTAACTCGGGGGAAGGAGCAACACACACGGAATTTTAAAACCGTAATGTCTGAATAAACACGCAGAAAAATATTGCGATATGATTTGATACTACTTTCAATGGAAATTTTTCTAAGTCAGTAACGAGTTGTAAATGTCATTTAAAAAAAGACTCAAATAGTAACTAACAAAACTTAAAAAAAAATATCTTGTATGACTAGCGTCGCCCGCCCAGAGTTACCTTGCATATTTTGGCCTGGTTTGGATTCCCGCCATCTTAAAGAGCCCTATTCAGCTGACGCACGAACATCGTTACAGCGTGTTAGTAAAACATTTTTTAAACAAATTCTACTAAACGTGCGTTCGATATATCTGCCTACGAAAATAAAACATCTGAAATTAGTTTCCTCTATTTTTATTTCCTGGACAGCTTGTTTAGAAACCTGGATTAGTGGTACCGCAAAATAACTCAAAATGGTTTTTTCAGGTTGCTATCACGTAAAGAATACCAACAGGAATCGTAAAACAAAATTAGAGAAACATGCACTTAGCTTTACTGCGCGTACATTCGGTAAATAAAAAGTATGGTCTTCGTTTCAAGACCTAAGTAAAAGCAGCCACCAAAACAATGCAGGCTGTATTCGCGCCCCGTGCATAGAGGCGATGTGGTTGTTGGCCCACGAGGCAGCATAGCCCTTATCACCTGCATATTTCTGTATACCCCAGACGCAGCATCGATCACCTGCTGTGTACGGCTGTTATAACACTGGGTATTTTTTGAGCGTTCGATTAACAAGGTAGCCAACCTCTGAAGTGAAGCTTTACCTACCGAGTTTACCCAGTTGACTCAATCAGGTAACTGTTCGCTGCCCAAACACTTAGCGTGCTACTCACTCTGGAAACAAACTCGTTCTCATTCACACAACACGCCGGTATATTTAGCGTGGTGAGCTGCGTGGGCCTGCAGTTGCCTGTGAGCTGGCCAACCGAAATACATTCCCCAGTTTCAAAATACCTGGCGTTTATAGTGAGCTTCTGGCCAATATTTGTACCGCTCTCATCCACGCTACGATCAATCTCCGTCCCTCGCAGTAGTTTCTTTGTATGCGCTGTCCAAGATTAAGTGGGTACACTCAGAATAAAAGTTTTGGTGAAATTCCTCTGCATGTGAGGAAAGCGAATTACACTTAACGTAAATGAAAATTGCCACGCACGTGTGTAAAACAAATTACAATATTTAAGTAAGATATTAAGAAAATAATATACATAGACAATGGAATCAGTCGTATGAGAAACAACATGTCAATTTTTTTACAAAAATATGTTGTGAGTGTTAAAATTGTATACAGAGGTAGTGAACAAACTATTGTTGGGCGTAATAATTTTATACGGAGGTAGTCAAACAAATATTGTGTTTCTCAAATGAACTCATAGTCCAATGCCTTGCTACACTCGCAAATTACGATTGATGTGTTTTAATAATACGTGTATTTACCTCTCTACAAAATTGTAACACCCACAACTCATTTTGGTAGAAATTTGACTTCTGTTGTTTCTCAAATGATTGAAGTGATTGATTCAATTGTAGAAATTTGCCTCACAGATGTACGGAAAACCTCTTCTACAATGAAGGAATACTCCTTATACAACAAGATAAAAATATTTTCTGATAAACATAGTCAATTTTGGACGCATTTCTACCATTTCTTGTAACATTGTAAATTGCACACAAAACTTACGATATGGAAATGTACAGGCGGGAGTTGTAATCAAATTACTATACCTGGCATCAAGTGTCACAGTATACTGACACAACTGTACCACTGGAGGTTACTGAAGAATGTTACTTCCCAAACATATGTTACTCATGTTGCGTTCTTCGCGTGACGTCACGTTTGGTTTACAAATTTCCACTGACCTTATCTACAGCACATCGCGATAGTTCTCCTTTGCGAGATCGCCAAATTTGACTTTCGTAAATATGACAGTACGATTATTTTTTCATTTCACTGTTATGCGACTTCATTCACGGGTTTTTCAATTTAATACGATATTAGTTCTGAAAAAAAAAAAACCTAGAAGTGTTAAATGGTGGAAAATGACGTTAAGAGTCAACGATGACAGTTTTAGGAACATTTTGAAAAAGAAAATTGTTTCACTAATTTTTTTGGTACCTCGTTTTCCCTCCCTCCCTTTCCATAAAGTATGCACGCTTATGGCACAAAGCTTTGAGGGGCGCGTGTACAGCCACTCATTACAGTTTCATTGCAATCAGATGAATGGTACAGTAACGCAAACCTTACAGGCAGACAGACATTCATAGAGAGACTGAGAGAGAAAATACGAGCTTAACATGTATTTATTTCCAGATAATGATTTAAACCTTGTTATTATTTCCCATGGTTCTACTTTGTATCATTCCTTCCATAATTAATTTAAACATAGACGGTAGCAATAGACATAACTTACAGACTCCACCACCATATACAAAACTTAATGTCAGATGCCACAAAAAAGAACATATCTTTGAATATTATTCTTTGGCGGGGCAGTCATAAAAATTATTTATTTTGCCGTCAACTTTCTGCATAAAACAGTTTGCAGTCTTGTGCGCAAAACCGCATATCAAACAATGCTATTTATTTCGTGGCAAAACTCCGCATCTTCCAGACATTCCATTGCGTTAGGAGGTTGTAAAAAAATTCTTCTGAAATAAATGAGGCGTAAATATTATCACTTCATGTTCTTGTAACTTTCAATGCAGTGACGAAACTATAAAATTGTTGTATTCATCATTTCGAACGATTTACTAAGCGCATAACTATCATTCAGAATATTCTGGGCGCCATGAAAACATTTTCACAACTTGTAGGAAGTTACGGTATTGTGCAATGCCTTCACATTTTGCTTGAATAGAGCAAAACTAGTTTTAACTGCCATCACCGATGCATTGTCAGTTCAGAAACTTCAGTCATATTTCCCACCCGTTTAACACGAGGATTGTTCGGCGTTATGCATCAACAGACTATGTGACAATTGTTCCATACGTATAAAATAGTCTTCAGCTTGAATCAGTTCTGCAAAAAGGATTTTAGTCTTATATATGGTTTATAAATACTGACTTTATACGACTAACATATTGTTTTTGTAAGGCTGTTTCAAAACTGAAAAAAGGTTTTAGCACGTTTTATTGATAACTTACAACTGGCACATAACACCGTCCAACTGTTTAATAGATCCCAGTCGCAATACGAATAAATTGTGGGTCTTCCATTTCAAGGGAATAATTTTGCATTCTAAAAAACTCTACGTGCTATAAATGTGGACAAACGTAATTAAAACTTCTGTTCTGTCGATAACATCCATTATAGTAGTTGTTCATTAATCTCTGGTGTAAGTAAGATGATGTAGGGCCAATTTTATATCCTAGCCAATATCATCCTTCGGTAAACAGCTTACGTATATGTCTTCTCCTAACTCGAAGTTCGTTTTCAGCTTCTAACTCTGATTAAACTGATTTTTCGCTTGTTAAAAGTACTGCAAAAAACTAGTTCGAATTGCGAATTCGAATTATTTTCTATTCATCTTGCGCTCACCACACACGTGCCCATTGGCATACCAGTCTAGCATACAATTAGGCTGCAATATGCCAAGCAAGTTATGTATACTATAAAGATTATTTACTAAATTACTGCGCAATAATAAAATTTACGGTAATATTACAAATGTTATTGTACTGTAGCATTAGGCAAACAAACAGAAACACGTTTTCCGCGAAATCAAATTTGCGCAAACTAAATTTTAACAACTTTTCTAACCAGCAGCTCTACTTTCAGTGTTGACTAGATGGCTTTGTGAGGAGACATTTCTCATTTAACTTCGCTAATCAGTGCAGCTGCTGCGACACCATACATACGCGACTCGCGGACACGCAAGATATAGTGAGTTATATTGTCACACAAATGAACACGAGCTACATACTTTGAATTACAACCAGCCAAGAAGTTTTTTAGATGCCAATTATATACATATAGTCCCGAAAATACCTTCTAATATTAACACTGGTTGTAGTATGCAACAAAAGAAGACGAAAACATGTTGCGCACTGTTCACCTAAACTCAGGGTGGAAGACATCAAGCACCATATGCTGTTGGTTTGAAGATCCCAATAGCATTAAGCAATGCTGACAATATTGTTTTTGTATGTGACGTAGTTTCCCATATTTTGGGGGGAAAAAACTGTTTTAAACGTTCATCTTTAATTTGTCATAACACCCTTAATATTGAGTTTAGGTGAACAGTGCACAACATGTTTTCGTCGTCTTCTGTTATATATATATATATATATATATATATATATATATATATATATATATATATATATAATATATATATATATTTATTTATTTATATATAATACATACATATATATGCCCTCGAATTGCACATGGCCTTAGTACAGGTATGCGGTGGTAAAGAAGTCGGCCAGCGCATGTTTAAGGAATAATTCCAACATTCATCTGGAGTGATTTCGGAAAACTCTGGAAAACCGAAATCAGGATGGTCGGAGGCGGGGATCGAACCCGGATCCTCCAGAATGTAAGGGTAGTGTTTTACCACTGCTTCACCTCGCTCGTATGTATGTATGTGCGTATGTATATCATATATATATGATACATGCATATATATATATATATATATATATATATATATATATATATATATATATATAATATATATATATATATATATATATATATATATATATATATATATATATATATATATATGACATACATAATACGTTTATATAATAAATTTAGAACCTAGATTTTTTGGCGAATAGATTTTGCACAACTTAGATTCTGTGCCTTATGTACAAAATCTGCAGCTCTTATTCGTAGTCAGAAAGTGAATGTTTTAACTCTCTGAACTTGTGGTTCTACTGCAAATCACAGACGTATGGTGTCACAATAAACTAGTTCTGATTGGTGCAGTCAAATCAGAGACGTGTCTGCACGAAGACACGCTGTCAATGACTGTAATGCAGTGCAGATCTGCCAATGTGCACGTAAGGCATTGAAACAAAATGGAGGGAAAAAATTGTTACTAAAACCTCGTGGCTCTAATAAATACCTAAAAGCCAAATTTTTGTCAGAATCAACCGCGCCATAATTGCACTACCTACGATACCCAGCAGACTGCACTATAAGATAAAACCATCAGTATATTTCCAGACTAAATACTGCTCGCTTATTACCTGAAGACAGGGTTGCCAAAACAGTGGTACAGTACCGTGATATGTTGCGTGCGATCCTCGGCCAGCATCTTCATTGTTCAAATCACTTCTTCAAACATGCTTCATATCATGCTAGCAATTTTTTTTGTGTAGATGCAAAGAACTAACGATTTTTAACACATTGTTTTGAAAAAAAAATTGAGATTGTATACTGAGGTAGGTATTTCCTCAGATATTTGAGCCATTTGAGGAGACCGAAAGTCACGTTTCTAATAAACCTGCCGAATTGTAAACTAATACTGACATAGTAGCTTGAAGTGCGTTCTTTTCCGTTTTAATACAAACGTCGTTCGTGTACAGAAACTTTATTAATTAAAAAATAATAATTCGCTACTCGCTGCAATATATTTCAAGAGCAAGTAGAGAGGCTTCTTAAGCTATTTAAGTTCTGGTTATTTATTCATCACGGACAATAAATTTAACCTCTTTTAATTTAGAAAAAACAACTTATCTAGCGTTGAACTCCTATTCCAGCTCTCAAGAAATTCACTACAGTTAACAGTAAAAATTTTGTAACGAGGTTATATATAACTTCCCAAGAATAAGAGAAAAACTTATATGGTTCTTAGTTTGTGAGAATAAGTGCAAGAATATAGAAGTCTAGGAGGGAAACAATATTGATCTATAGAGTCCCTAGTGCAGGTGTAGTGTTCAAATAACATTATGTGATACCATTATAAATACTAATATTTATTTAGCGAACATTCTAATATACTTGCTCGTTTGCTTTCACCGATGTTTTGAACAAGAGTCACATAAATGGAATCGCGCAAACTGTAGCGGAGGAGCAAGGTGAAGCGTTCTGGCGATACACAGAGAGGCAAACAAGATACACACATTAGTGGGTTCAAGTAGTCTGACCTTTCCTTTCCAGTAGACTTACCTCCCCTTTTCCAAATACAACTTCACAAGTGGAGAGTAAAAAGTCCGGAACATCCTGGACTGTATATGAAACTTTCATTGTAGGTAAACAGTAGATCGAAACTGATACAGCGAAGTTTGGCTGAGATGTGTGGTGGATTGTTTGTTCGACTGAACATGCTGCTTGCAGTGGAGACGTCATCTAACATTCTCACATGTGTTATGTTCCCGCCTTTGTTTGTCTTATCTTAGAACCCTAGTATACCACCCCCTCCCCTCAGGCCTTTTACGATTCTCCTACCCAGCTTGATAAAGCCCCTTGTCAGCACTGTCTAAATCCGCATCTGTATCAATTCCCTTGTGGTGGGTGGATAATTTGCTCAACCCCATGCTCGAAAATGTGTAGTATATACATACATATACATTATTACCAAGCGGTGAGGAGGTACAGATCGGAGCCGACCTACGTAGTGTATTCTGAACACCCTTTCACACAATCAAATTTTGCTTCGACTCTCTTTCAAATGTGTTGAATTTAATTCATTGAATGACATGTGACGCCATGCTGACGTTATAACCGCTGTCATTTTGTATTTAAATTTATTGAATGTTTTGAATGTCTCCCAAGATTTTCGTTTCGAGGGTATTTTTAATTTTCTTGAGTCAGAATACTTAAGAACAGAGAAGAGGTTTTTCTGATAATATTAATTTAAATGGCGGAATAATTGGGCTTTGTTTACTAATTAAACGATTTTAAATATAATAAAAGCATAATTTCTTTAAAATAAAATATAATACTAAATGTTGTAATGGTTTAAACAAATAATTTCGTATCATGCAGGATTAGTAGATAATTTTCAATTAGCTATATTATTTATTTTGAACATAATTTTTATGAAAATTATGTGATTTTTTAAAGTAGTCCCTTCAAAGTTTATTGGATCCAATTCCCTGAATCGTTTTGATGTAATCCCAATAAACACACTTCGTCCATTGTACGTATATAAAAGGTCTATATATCCATTTAAGGTTTACGTATTTTGTGTACATATTATATACGTCGAATTTATATTCATTGTGTACATTATAATGTGAAAGTTATGTCACTGTATTTATATTAATGTGTAGGCATATAATGTATGTACATTATATGTATTATTAATATACAT
>PNEQ01103417.1:37145-79500 GCA_003012365.1 Medauroidea extradentata | reverse complement strand
AACACATTTCACCCCTTTTCACCCCCTTAGAGGTCGAATTTCGAAAAATCCCTTCTTAGTGCTCGCCTACGACCTGAAGGGAACCCCCACAAAAAATTTCACGATTCTAGGTCCAGTGGTTTGGGCTGCAGTTTGATATGTCAGTCAGTCAGTCAGTCAGTCAATCAGTCACCTTTCATTTTTATATATATATATAGATAACAGTGAATATAATTTAAAAAAAAATCATCTGATGGTGGCAGTACTGCAGTCCTTCTCGGTTTCCTTTTCTAAATGTAGGTTTTTACAAAATGTCAGTTAAGTTTTAACAACTGTTTGAATATGCTTACTATAATGATGAATATTATGTTGAAACTGTTCAAAGCAGCTGATCTCAAGACGTAATTTACATTCGTATTGTATCAGTTTTATTTGTAACAAAATTTCTATTGTAGTAAAGAGAAGAGACTTTCAATTAAGAATTATTGATAATTAATTAATTTACTGGTGCTCTGTTTCTGTTCAGCGACTCGTGTTTGTTTTTCTCCAGTTACAGTAGTCCAAAAAAGTTTTTAGCCATATTAAGGGGTCGCAAAGACATGTTTCTAATAGGCAAAACGTAATTTTTAAAAACCGTAGAAGTATGTTTTGAAGTAGGGCCGCCGCGGCATTGTAGGTGAACTAAGCTTGTCTGGAAAGGAGGGGACGACGACGACTGCAATACACTTATAAGTACGATAGTAGAAAATCAATTGTAGAAATTGGTAGCTGTATTAGTAATCTCTTAGCATGAGTGATTATTTAAGATTATAACATATATAGGCTGTCCAATACCAACCACATATAAGCACACAACGTGAATCCTGGACTAAACTGCAGACGAAAATGTTAGTGACAAAATGTACAACATTTTACGTGCACAATGTGGCAACATAGCACTAGTTAGACCACTCTTGCGCTCCACATATATCTTATCTTACTACTACTACTGTTCTGACCTGCAAATTATGGTCTTTCATTTATTTTAAACAATTGCAAATAACTGGAGTATTTTTTAAATCAAATTCTTTGAAAAAATTTGAGACACTGTACAGACGTACAATACACAATTTTGCCAGAGCGTTTTTTAAATAATGTACCGCTCGCTAGCAAAACAAATTGTTTTGCTTCATTTTGGCTTATTTTGACAACAAAATATGTGATATTTCAGGGGCAAAAATCTTGATATCAGTTTGGTTTATTGTAACAGAAAAATACAGATACAAGCGACGATATATAAGTGTTAAACTGTAAGTGTGAATTTTTTATATATGTATTCATTTGCGTTAAAAATAATATTACGAAACCACTGCAAAAGTAAAGAGCGTGGCCTTAAAGTCCTGAGCAATCTAAACATGAGTCTGTTTACTCGACGTAAAAAATAGTACCTGGATGGAGCGCAAGACGGGACTATCTTCGTGCAGTGTTGCCACATTGTGCATGGAAAAATGTCATCGAACAACATTCTGCCACTAACATTTTCGTCTGCAATTTAGCCCGGGATTTGCGTGGTGTGTTTATTACATTAAGGTTGTTTGTGAACATCCTGTAATAAATACGATGTATAATGGTTTGCAGTAAGTCGGGAATTGTTAATTGTTGGTCATTTCACGAGTAAGAAATATCCTTGAATTGTATTGAAGATGTTATCGTGGTCGACTCTTTTCACCAAGTTAGGCTACCGCAATGGGCGTTTACTTTCAGGCGTCAGATTCAAATATTAGTGTTAAGTCCAAGTGTTGTGCCGTTGAGTTTGATGGTTGTGGCACTTTTGTATAATTTTTTTGGCTACTGAAATGTACTGTTTCGGTGTTTTTTTTATGCGGAATGTGTAAGAAAAAAATTTTCTGAAATATTTTCTTAACTATTAGCATAAAAAATCCGTGTTTACCAAGTTGGAGCTTATTGCGAACGGATACTGAATTACTTAGTACCGGTGTTATGTGAAGTAGGCTAGGCTGTGGTTAGGTCTGCAAGTTTGACAGTTTGACGTAAAACAGAACACTCGTGACGTCGCAACATCGCCGTCCACGCGACAAGCGCGGAATTCTCTTGAAAAGAAGCTTAGAGGATAGTTGTTATCTGCTGTGCGATGTGTCGTGAGTGTGTTCATAAACCACACGAAGCTACGTGATGGACTTGTAAGCTGCCTCCAAGTTAACGCAAGCATCCGTTGTCAGTTCAGCAAGTTTGTTCAGATATTTTTTTATTACCAAGAAATACGTCGCTATTTGTTGCGCAGTTTCTTCTTCTTCTTCAACGTTTCAACTTGGCCTATGCATGATCGTTGCGTGGAAAACTATTGGTACAGTATATCATTCGAGATAAAGTCAGCACTGAAATTTAACCTTTGAAAGACATCACTAGCCGTTACTGCGTATAATTCTACGTTAACTCTAGTTGTCTTACTGCTTGTATGGTTGGCAGCAATTTTCCGAATATAGTTCAACTGATCAACTGATATCGATCGACATACTTGAATTTATAAATTTTTCTTTATCAAATTGTAAAGGTTCCTACCAACTGCAAAATGTATTTTACATGCGCAAATATCGAGTTGCGTGTCCAGAAAGGTTAGATGTTTCCCTTTGTTAGCCGTTGCGCGCGGAAGGATTTGCATTGGCTGAAAGTGTACATTTGCAGGGCTTTTTTGAGTGCCCACTTTATCCTGAACCGGCTTTACCTTCTCCCTCAAGCTTCGGACCGGTTAGTCAGTTGTAACTTCTATATCTGCCCAGGGGTGTATCCAGGAAAAAATAGAGGGGGCATAGGGGCCATGGCCCCTGCCGAAAGTGCTCTAAAAGTATAAAACCAAACAAGAGCTAAGTAAAATATAGAAAATATTACCTCATACTTTCCTTAATTAAGGCTCCGTTAAAGACAACACAAGATAACACAAATCGTTTGTTTCAACAATATGGAAGCAGAAGCTTAAAAATATACCTGATATATTTTATATCAGCACAAAGTTTTTCACTTTTCTGACATTTTTTATCCTTTGAAAATTATATATATATATATAATGTTCGAAAATTCCTTTAGTTGGCGGTTGGCAGCTTTAGGAAAGGCGGAGGGCACTCCATGAATCCAAGCACTAAGTCAAGGCACAGTATACTCCGGAATGAAAACATCGACCCCCAAGTACATTAGGAAGTCAAATAGAAACGGTATTAGTAATGAATGTTTATCCCCTCTTCAACATTCCTCACTCACCAGCCGCCAACTTAGATGGCTCGGGCTGTAATGACACCATTTTGCACCTTAAAATACTAATGTTTTTGGAAGGGGACGCCCGAGAACCCAGTTTTTTTTATTGGAGTGTTGATAATAGTGTTTTTAAGGCGTAGCCCCCTCCAGAATTCACAGCTGGGTGTGCCCTTGGATCTGCCTGGCCTTTGTTGTGTCTGGCTATTCTTCTTTTCGGATTGTATATATGGTTCGCGCTAACCGGAGCGCTATTGAAGCCATTGTTACTTTTTTCCTTTCACTCATATACTTTCTTGCCACTTTTTAATAGAACCCTG
Source organism: Medauroidea extradentata (assembly GCA_003012365.1). NCBI lineage: Eukaryota > Metazoa > Arthropoda > Insecta > Phasmatodea > Phasmatidae > Medauroidea > Medauroidea extradentata. Next base: position 75,958 of record PNEQ01103417.1, on the reverse strand, counting down.
GCCCTCGGTTGTCCTCAAACTACATTAATTAATTAATTTAAATAGGAACAACTCATCCTAAGTATAGGCTGTTCATTATAAACTAAGCTCTCAGCAGAACTTGTAATTAATTAAAAATATGTTTTATTGGGCCAATATACGCTAGTTTTTGAGAATGTTGCTTTTTTACACTGGTTTTTAGTTACGTGAAAGTTTTCATTTTAAAAGTAGTAAAGATGGCTGCAAAACGTCTTGAAGAAAACTTTATGCAGTGCTCACTTTATCGTGAATGGCCTATAACATTCAAATTATAGAGATTGTACAGATTGTACTCAAAAGTTAACATCTGACACAGACAATAAATAATATTTTCAAGGTGTTCACTAAATACGATAGTTACTTCAATATTGTTTATTATATTAATTTTCTTTAAATCTGTATACAACTGTGATAAGGTAAGGGTTAAGGGAGTTTGTACTCCATGGATGTAACCCCTCCCTGCCCCTTCTTATCGCTGCACATCAATGTCGTCAGGCCGTAAGATTAAATGGTAACCGCTGAAAATATTCATAGTGACGAGTTAACAACGAACATACTGTACGCTAATTCAATGCCTGTAGCATAGAGGCGATGCTATACCCAGTACGCGTGGTAGGATCGCCCTTACCGTTCCGTCCGACGTCTCTCCATCTCGGGCACATTAACTACGTCTATAGGCAGATCGGAATAAAGTGAGAACTCAGAAAAGCCCTACTTAATTTTTATTTTCAGCCGATTCGTATCTTTCCGCGCCCAACGGCTAACGAAAGGAAATATCTAGCCTCTCAGGACACGTCACTTGATGTATGTGCGTGTAAGGTAAATTGTGTAGTAGGTAGGAACCTGTATAGTCTGATAAAAAAAAAACTTTTATTAATGGTATAAAATACGAATTCGTCAATATCGATTTAATTTTTGTATTGTTGCATTTCAGTAGGGAAATACACGGAACTATATTCGTCATTTCACTGCCAACCATACAAGTTGTAAGGTAACTATTGTTGGTTTTGAATTATTTGAAGTAACGGCTAGTAATTTTTTTCAACGGTTTAATCTTCAGTGCTCACTTTATCCCGAACGACCTATAACAAGACAAGATAGGCAGTATTTGTGCATTCGAGGCACAACATCAAAGTAGTGCTAAGGGAGTCGCTGGCTTGCTTGTGTAATGCAACCTCACCTCTGTGCGCAAGCCAGTCAATTGGCATACAGCAGGGGCGTCATTTTAGGCGGCGGGGGGGGGGGGAATGCCCCTCCCCCCTGGATTTAGAAGAAAATGTATATAACTATTTTTGTGTATTTTTTTTAATTTCAGTAATACTAACGTAAGTACATAAAACCGAAGTGTTATTAGTAATTTATACATGCTTAATTAGTAAAAAAGATGCAACAAGGTCACTGTCGCAAAAAAAATCTTGCCCCCCCCCCCTTCCTCCTGAGAAAACCCTGAAATGACGCCCCTGGCGTTCAGTGCTTCTGTTATTTTCCAAATGATACTCTAAGCGGTTCAGTATTATTGTATTTGTGTGAAGTATGGTTTGAAGCCCAGTGCGTGCATGTATCTGTGCTTTTTTTTTCGAATCCTGTTGGTATTTTCACAGGTACGGCAGTCTGAAAAAGCAGTTTTCAGCCGTGTGTCTAAAAAGCTTGACGAAATGTTAAACTTACAGCTTTGTAGTTTTAAATGTATGTTCCATCCGTAGATATATTAATTCAATGCTTTTAAGGGCGTGTGGTATATAATATAAACGCTTAATACCACATTTTAAATTTTGACGTCAATATGGAGAAAAAATAAATTACAGATCTACAATCCTAGGTAAGAATATTAGCCAACTTTGTGAGTAAACGTTTACCGAGAGTGACAGATTTGTTCAGCGTAATCTGTTGTGCTGCTATTAACGTATGATTTGGGCGACAGCGATTGTTCCTGAGAAATACGTTGCGGAGGGAAACATTTGCTCAGGAAGTTGGTAGAACTTGTTGCTTAAACTTGTTGTTTTTTTTTATTTTCAAATTGGCTTCGAATAACATAACATTTCAAACTGATGTGTTTAGCGCTTAATTATGTGACATGCCCTCTTGCCGTGAGCCATCATTTCTACAGCTTTCACGACAAGTATTATTATTTTATTCCTAAACAAGAGCTGGTATAGAAAAACTGTTGAACAGTTTTGTAAATAATTTTTCTTGTGTAGTATATAAGTTTTTCTAGGTGAAAAATTATATAGATTTGGTTAATTTCCTGAACTACATAATTGGCAGAAAACATTTTTATTTTGTCTTGAAGAAAGAAACAGTTAACATTAGTGTGAACTATTTTTAACAAAATTGCGCAACAGTTTTTCGATATCTGCTTTCGTTTAGGATTTAAAAAAAAAAAGCTTTCTTCTTCTTCTTAAAAGTAGGAATGCTGGATCTTAGCCTTAAGGCCTCGATCTCTAGTTTAGCAGTGGTTTCGAAAATATTTTATTGTAACGCAAATTAATACATATATCAAAAATTCCTTTGGCAGTTTTAACACTTATATATCAACGCTTTTATATGAATTCTTCTGTTGCAATACACTAAACTGATTTTTAGGTTTTTGCCCCCGAAATAGTACACATTTTGTTGTAAAAATAAGCCAAAATGAAGCAAAATAATTTTTTTTCTCGCAAACGGTACATTATTTTAAAAAACTGTGTGGCAGAATTGTATATCGTATGACTGTACACTATCTCAATTTTTTTGAAAGCATTTGGTTAAAAAATGTTTGAATTATTTGCAATTGTTTGAAATAAACGGGAGATCATGGCCGTAAGTAGTTTCGTAAAAAAATCTCAACTTGCTTCAGTGTGTTTCAAGCGCAGGTGGGCAGACCTCTTAATAATGGCTTGATGAAGAGACTGTTGTCTGGTAATACAAACTAGTACTTGAAGTTTTACCTCCGACGTTAGCATGTTTTACCGCGCTACTGTCTGTCCATGTAAGCATTCATATATATATATGTAAGCAAGGCGCCAGGCGACACCTATAGGAGGTTCTACACTGTCAAATCCGCGCTACAATTTAGTTGTCCCATGCTGTGTCCATTAGACACTGCATGCCTAATTGGTTAAAATGATCGCGTGGCATTGTCTCGCGTGTATCTTGCTGTCTATTTATTTCGTGTCTCGTCTTGTCCCATGTATATGTCCAATATTTAATAAAATATACTCTTCGTCCTATGCCCTTTGTACGAGTCTATGGCAACGCCCGCCACGTTTCTCACATGCGAGAATTCCGGTACTAACCCGTATCGCCGCGGTGGAAGGAAGAGGTCTGACCACTCGGCTCGTCAGACATATCGATGGCACAGATCCAAAGGAAAACTACTCACAATTCTCAGTTTTGAAGCAGAAGTACAGAGGCTACTATCTGAGGTGTTTAGAATGTTTATAATCTGCTTTTGCTGAAATGATCGCACTTTAGAATAAAACAAATACAATTTCTAGCATTATACTGGCAATCAGAATAAAGTACCATGCTAGTGAAACAAGTGAATCTACGTGTTTTTTTTTCTTTTCTACTGAGTAGAGTGCACTTCTGGCTGTGTGTTGGTGAGCCAAACTCAAAAATGCAATTTGAGTTGTTTCGCTATTGAACTCGGCCATCGACATGACACGTACGAAGCGAAGTTAAGTACCTTGTCAAATGTTGCTGGAGTTGTGTACATCTAAATGCATTGCCGCCCTATAGGAGGTATCAGGAAACTGGATGTCCTCAACAAGTTGTAATACGGAAGCCCTGTGCACATAAAGTCCGAGGAAGTATTTCTGTGTCACTTGTGTTCAAGGTTGTGACGTACAATGCTGTGCTACCATGCGTGTGCGATAGGTCGCATTGACGTAGGCGCGTATCTAGTGTTTACTAGCCGTCTTCCAAAGTCACTTTTACCGTAGTTAGGGTTTACGTAGGATTTCAGGATGGAAAGATTCGAACGTTGCATAACAGCGCTGCGTACTGCAAATTCGGGAACTACAGACTTGTTGCAATTGATGTTATTTTCTTTGTTTGTTACGCATGCACGTTGTACTCGTAAATCATCATTCTGGCACAAAAAGCTGTGTCATTTCGTTTTGAAATGCACATTTCCTTAACTTTCTTGATAATTTTTTAAGTTTATCCATTTACAAAATATGAAATTTGGTTTAAAAAATATATTAACTTACGTAAAAAAAGGACATGGTCCTGCATTCTTAGTTATTGTTTTTTGATCGCTGTAGTCTTTTTTTCAGTAGCAACGCGGGTAAAGAAATGTACAGGTCGTTTGGGATAAAGTGAGATCTTTTGAAAACCTACTTACTTTCTGCCTTTCAGATGTTGTATAATTCCGCCATTTTTTAAAAAACAAAAGCTGATCGTGAAGTGAAGTTCATAGATTGTACAGAAATAAAAGTCAGCCTTCGAGGCCACAATTACAATTCAATTTTTTTCAGTTATTATTCAAGACACGATGGTCTCCTAAAGTGCTTAATTTATCGCGTACCATCCACAAGAAAACATCAAGCAACTGTACGAAGCTGTTTGTGTGTCATTTCACCTCGGTAAGTGTCAACTCTGAATCCTAAAATATTGCGCTACCTAATATTGATCACGTGATACGATTTATTTAAATGTCGCTTCTTCGGTTTGCTGTATTGCTAGTTTTCAAGCATTTTTATTTTGGTGATAATTAAACGTTAAACGTCTGAATTGGTGTGGCCACCTGATAGCGTAGAAAGAGTAATTGTCGCCATCTTGGGATTAATATAATTTGCTAGAACTTTAGTTTGAGGTAATTTCTGTACAGTACTCTATGGTAGGGATACGTCTTGGACACGGCGTCACGGCCGTGGATAACTGTTGAAGTTAACATTGACTGAACCATTTCTTTAATTTGGTTTGTATGTTTGCAGAATCTGAGAAAAAAAATCGTTCTTGCAGTTCCCACGTGCCAAGTTTATCGTGCGTGGCCACACATTTAAAAGTCGGGAACACAGCCGTTGGTAAAAATGTCAGGAGAGTGGAAGAAAAAATTACCAATGTTAAATAATTGTCAAAAAATACTTTTTTTTACTACTTTGGTTTTATCAACATATTTCAGTACAACATAGTTTTATAGGTATTACTGAATATGCAAGAGCACACATTAAATTAATCTAAAATGGCGTCAGATTTTCCACCTTGAACGCAAAAAGGCGTGTAAGTGTGTGTGTGTTGAGGGATGTGGTTCCTTACTCCAGTGTCGTGAGCAACTATGATTTTCACACTTTCGTATACAAGAGAGATGTCCGTTTGTGCAAGGCAGTATTAATATTAAAGTAACTCTGGTCCAGTAGTTTTGAATAACTTGATTTTAGCTCAATGGAGCAACACGTCCGTGTATAGGTAGTTCGCGATAAACTGAGTAGTTTTGAAGACCGCCTTGTTCAAATTGATAATTAAAAATATAAAATTTCAAAGTCTCAGACATTAACTTTTGAGTCTCAGTACAATATGCACATTTTGGTTGTTACTTAGGTTTTGTTTGTGTTTTAAAAATTAGCCGGAAGCTATAAATTATGTGAAATAAAAAAAGTAACTGAGGTATCAAAAGTTATCACGTTATCCTGTACTACCTATGTCTGTGTAAGATCGTTATTGTGCATGTGATTTAGATGAGTTACGGTACGCGCGGTAATATTGGGACGAGTGTCGTGGCCGTCAGGTACGCTGGTAACCGGAGCATGCTGATGTCCAGCGGCGTCGCGTCGAAGGAGGGGAACTCGAGCATTTCCCCTCTCCTGCCCGCTTCATCTTCCTTCCTTCTCTGGGCTGCTGCAGCCGTGACTTCTGCACGTGTCTTTCTTGCTTTCTCTCTCTCTCTCTGACGATTTCGCGCGCCCTCTGCACATTTCCCTTCCCCTCTCCCGTTGCTCTTTCACCTTCTTTTCTCCTCGCCGCACCCTTTGTGAGCGTTGTCCTGCCGAGGTCTTTTCAGCGGCGGGGTTGGCGGTTGATGCAAAGCGGGCAACAGTTGGTGCTGCCGGACATAACCTCTCCGCTGCGCCGTGCCGTACTTGTCGCAGTGCGGACTGGCGTCTCGTCGCAGAGGAAGCCGGAACAACTAGCCACCTGCGTGCAAGCGGTTTTTCTTTTTTACCCCGCCGCGCCGATAAGTTTTTAACCCGCTCACACGAGAGGCTTTGCAGTTGGAAACAGCTTGAAGCGACTCTTCGCAGAAGTTCTACAAAGCTGGCAAGTATGGGCGTTTTACATTTTTTTTACCCCTGTTACGTAATGATTTCCGTCTCTGTATTGTTTTTTTTTACCAGTAGAAGAATACGATTTTAGTTAATGCATTGTTAACGGAAGTCATCTAAACAAATCTTTATTTTTTAATACAAGGGACATCCTCCTCCGTTAAAATCGTTATATTAATACGAAATCGATTAGTTTTAAAAGTTTTAAATTAAAATTAAAAACCAAAAAAGTACTTATTTTATATAAGTAATCTGGTATCAAGTTGCTGTCGTAAAAAGCCCACTCCTATGCTAAAATCTAGACCTGCCTACAAAATTGTAACGCAAACTTCTCCTCCTCCCTCCCCCCCAAAATTGAGCTGCTCTGCTTTATAGTAACGGTGGTATTATTTAAACAATCTACTTTTCCAATATACGTTTACTGGCCTGTTTTTTTTATCATGGAAATGCATTTCATTATATGTATTTTGTCTGAACGTCAGCTTCAACAAAATACGTTGCTTATTCACTAGTTGGCAGTACATAGATACTACATTTATTTATGAAGGATTTTTTACTTCTGCTGTGAACGTACAGTATGTGATCAGTATGCTTGAAATAAAATAAACATCTTGCTTAGATAACAAAGAATGATTTGAGTCGTTGATGCTAGGATTAAGAGCCATTGTATAGTTCAAACTCTAAAACTGGATCTGAATGTGTGGCGTGAATGTACTAATATTTCAACTACACTTTGGTAAAAAAGGAATTTATTTGCGTCGGAATTTGGAGAATTACTTTTTGTTACACCTCGAGTACGTTTTGAAAATAATCTTCACCGCTACTTTGCCTAGTTTAATAAACCGCTGTAAAAATTGACGGGAAAAATCTCTACAGTGTTTCCGATTCTCTGACATGAAATATGAGTGTGTAACAACCGGAATAATTTTTTATTATGTTAAGATTTTTATCTATTTTCATGTAGAATGTTTCAATTTTTGTTAAGATTGTGATATGTGCAGAACGCCGAGATGTCAAATGCCCTTTCTTCAACGATGTGTTTTTTAAAAATATAATGCCTCCCCCCCCAGGCTCCTCCTCATTCTGCTTACACGACTGTTCTCTAGTGAATACGGATGTGAAATAATTGGAGAGAACACAGCCAGGAATTTTTTTTCGAGGGGGAAATTGGGGATATTTTTGTTGCAGACATATGTCAGCATATATGCATACACGGACACAAAATCATGATTGATTGTGTTTGCCTGATGTTATAGCAGTTAGAATTCAGAAACGCTGTACGTATTGTAGTGGAAAGTGTGGGCAAGATTGTGTGGCGCTGTTTGTGTATAATCTTCCCGCACCCTCTTGCCATGCCTGTGAGTAGGTATATGAGAGTGGAATAATCTCAGTCTAGATAGCCTGGGCTAGTTGGCTAGATGCGCTCACTAGTAGTTCTGTATAATCGCTTGTCCGTGATGTCGGTACATGGAGCTGAGCGGCGGTAGACGGACTCTTGTCTTCGCTGGGGGCGTTATCACTGACTAGAGAAGGGGGAGATAACGACCAGTTATATGAGCGTGTGGTGGCAGCACTGCGCTTGTACGTCTGTAAGGGCCGTTCTGCAGTGAAACGTAGACGTAAGACACCGGACACGCAAACGAAACTAGCACACGGAATGAAACACATTTTCTATTCTACAATGCACGAAAACACATTCGTAACGTACGGACTTGCAACCTATGAAACGAAAAATAATGAATTTCTTATTTAAATTTGACATTATTAAACATGCATTTTGCATTTATTTGTAGTTAGATATGTTATAAATATTGTAGCAAAGTCTGTACCTATCTTCTATAGTAATAGAAATGTTAACAGCCACATAATTTTAACATAATAATTAACTGTCAATATTTTACTAATCAAAATTTTTTTCGTATGTTTAATTTTCCAATTGGTACCTTTCGGAAAGTGTTCCGTAGTATTGTAGTTACAAATAATAATGGAAATACAGTGCACGAAAACGACTTTAATTATTAATCGTGAAAACCACGGTCGTAGAAGAACAGGTCTGGACCCTCGCCTATCTAACAATGTATTTTGCTTGGTCCCCTTGTTGTTTGGCTGTAGTTCGTCAAGTTACCGAGAATGTCATACTTTTTGGCGCTGTTTTCCGGGCGGTCGGAGTCAAACTCCGCCCACTTTTTTCCATTGTTAAATTTATAAAGTAAATAAAGATTGCTGGAGCCTTTTCTTAAATTTGTGAGCGAAGAAAGTATTTCATAAATTGATAAAAAATACGTTTTGATAAATTGTTTATCATAGCGGAAAGGAAGTGGGCGGAGTTTAGTCCGACCGCCCTAACATCAGCGCCAATAAAACACAATATTCTCGGTAACTTGGTGAACTGCAGCCAAACAACAAGGGGGTCAAGTTTCTAGGCGAGTGTCCAGACCTGTTCTCCTACGGCCGTGGTGAAAACTCAACGTGTAAACGTGTTGTAAACAAAAATGGTGGCGAAAGACTAAATGCTCCATTTCTATTGGCTAAACGCAAGCACGGATGAGTTCGGCGTTGACCAACTCTTTCGCTTCCGGATGCGTATCCGTGTCCGCTTGCGTCCCATTGTAGAACACACGCTGAGTGTCTTGCGTTTGCTTATGAGTGATCCGTTACTGCATATAATTCAACACTAACTATACGGTAGTTGCCTTACTACTTGTATGGTTGGCAGCGAAATTACGCAATATAGTTCCGTGTATTTTTCTTACTTAAAAATAACACTGAAATAAAAGCAACCGAAATAGACGGTATTATAGTTTATATAATTAATAAAACTTTAACTCTACAGACTTATACTGACAGCATAATTTATCTTACACGCGCATGCATCTAGTGACGTGTCCAGAGAGGTTATGTATTTCCCGTTGTTTAGCCCTATACACAATTGAAAACCCTAGCACTTGACTTTAACGTTTGACTTTACGGTAGCTTTCAATACATGACTTCTTATGGAGTCTTACACAATGGCGTCGCCAAAGCTAAAGTCAAGCAAGCATCTTCGACTTTACGTATCCGATAAACTGAAACCTAATGTCAAAGTCAAGATGGCCGTTCGCAAATAACCAGCTGATTATGTATGCTAGAACGAAAAAGATTTATTTCTGAGTACAGTTTTGTTCTTTAGTATTGGGATTTCGTGGAAAATGTAAGACTTGTTTTAAATGTACTCGAAAAATCTGGTAAGTAACATTGAAGTAGGCCTATTCGTAAACGAACTTGAAGTTTCGTCAGTAGATGGCGTTGATTGTGTTCTGAAAAATATAATAAATGAAATATATATTAATAAGTTGGCTTATATTTTAAAAATTTTTACGTGGTATGCTTTTACGGCAAGTTTTAATGATTTATATCGTAATATTTTCGTTTCACAAACATTTTCAATCCTTTTCAACTGCCGTTACTTAACTTAACGTTTGTATTGGGTGGGTATTGACGAAATACATAAAGTAACGGAAACGTAAAATCAGATGTTAAAATATTCATTGGCATTTACTAGATATATCGACCATGTGACCAACTTTAGGGCTCTAAAAATTTGAGGATTTAGGATTGACATTTAGTGAGGTATAGTAGCAAACTAGATCCCGGTTTCACCGAACTTCTGTTAAGCATTTAACATTAGTTAAAGATGATTGACAGATTATTTTACACGTTAAATCGTCTGTTAATCCTCATTAACAAATGTTAAATGCTCAATGTGGTTGGAGAAACTGGGCCTAAATCCCCAAATAGCTCCGTAAAAATACTTTACTTGTATTCACTTCAGCTTTATTGTTGTGTATTTCGACTGGACGGTGTTAATGCATCAATGGACTATGCTCCATTTTAATTAGGTATAAAGAACTTATTTGCTTTGAAACAGTCTTACAGAAAGTATTTGTCGTATCTCATGTGGTTATAAAAGGACTTAAATTTTTTTTCTAATGCTGTTTTTAGTCTGGAAAACTTCAATCATGTTTTGCTGTAACTAAAAATTGGTGCATAGTCCATTGATACATAACATCGTCTAACTGAAACTAGAATAAATATTTACGATAAGCATTATGTAACGAAAAAATCCAATATCTCCACGTTATTTTTCAAGTATGCGTAATGTATGTATTTAAATACTTATTTCTTATTCAAATAATGTTCGATTGTTGTAATGGAATAAATTGCTGTTGCACTATTTTAATTACATTTTTATTGCTAGAAAAAAAGGCCAAAAATGTCTTTTCCAGACCGCCGGATCTGGAAAAATAACAACCGGATTCGAAAAAACAACTATAGAAACAAGCGTTAGACTAGCCACAAATAGTGGCCACAGTTTAAAGTTCCGTAGTAAAAAGGATAATAGTATACAGCACGCCATCTGAGTAGCTTGCACGGAGAGGCGATAATACATTACGTACGTCGGTCAACGGCAACCTTACCGCTCCAAATTAATACATACTTCAAAAATTCATTCGTACAGTTTTAACACTAACATATCATCGTTTGTATCAGAATTTTTTTGTTGCAATACACCAAACGGATTTTTAGAATTTTGCCCCTAAAATATTACATATTTAGTTGTCGAAATAAGCCAAAATAAAGCAAAATAATTTTTTTCTAGCAAACGGTACATTATTTTAAAAAACGCTCTGGCAAAATTGTGTATGGTATGACTATACACAGTGTCTCAAATTTTTTTCGAAGTATTTGGTTTAAAAATATTTGAATTATTTGCAATTGTTTGATATAATTGAAAGATAATGACGTTAAGTGCTATGTCTACCTTGGAGCCCTAAAGAGAGCAAGGATGGGGACTTATCATGTTATACTTCCTCCTGATGTATATATTCGTGTGTTTTCTCCGTGTTTTTACTGTGAACTTGTGGACATATTTATTTGTTCGTAGTTCATGCATTTTTAAAAACCACCACAATGGAATCTTTACATAATGTTAAAAAAATTCAATGCCCAAATTGATGGGGAAGTTGGAGACGAATACAAATAAATTGGAGCAGATAATCGTTTATCGGAAGCAAATAGTTTACGAGTAATGAGTATGTAGGGGTATCTGGTGTAATTGAGAAGACGACAGCGGTAATTGTTTACGGTACTTTATTTATTGAGTAATGTCACAATAAACGTTCACAATTGGCGACATTAACCCCCGAGCAGTGCCGGTATCTATGTAGCATGTCCTGTGTTCGCTGGAATGTGTATGCGTGGGTTGTACATCTTCCAGCAAACATTTTACTCCTTGCAACCAATTCCCTCCCTCCCCCTCCCCTTTTTTTTCACAAATTCAGCGACTACACCCGTCTATAGCCGTGTTCGAATCGACCAATTTAGGGTTTAGAAATTTATGGTGGATGGGTTGGAACGTCAAATATCAGCGCTGCATGCGGCAAAGACTGAAACTAGAGGAATGATGGAATTGCGTTGTTATTTTGCTACTTCCTTCGTACCCCTATTTTTTGAAAAGTCGCATCTTAGTCAGGGTAGAATAAAAATTCCAACTAGTAACGTTTACAAGATGACCCAAGGGAAGTATGTTTGCGTCCAAAATGTGACCTAGCTATTTGATTGCAGTTATTTGTTGACAAGCTAACTAACCCGTAGTGATCTGGAGAACCCAGACATGTCACAGAGAAAGTTTTGTTAACTCTAGCAGGTTAGTTTTCGTACAATCCTTTGAAAATAAATTATAAGTTATTTATTTATTGCATTGGCGACTTACATAATAGTCCTCCTCTCTTTGCAATAAAAAAATGTAATCATAATGTAATAATATGTTAAAAGATTTAAAAACACATAATGAAATTTCTTTCTACCTTTAAAAAAAAACTGGAAACTATGACTATTTACGTCATTTATGACAATTAAAAAAAATGACTTTGTCGTGTGTGTTTAAATATTTTAGCATATTTTGCCGTGTCTCGTTTCAGTTTAAATTATTTCATTCTAGTAAGACGCTAGGTTTTTCTTATTCCTGTGTTCCCATAACTTGCTACGTCTGACTATGACAAGCCACTATAGGGAGACTATTACAGTTGAATAATGTTCACAGGTGGAAAATGTAAGTAACGTTTATAAGCGAACACTAACTATGTAATACAAATATAAAATTAATAATTTTTGTCACGTGAACACCTTTAAAATACTTATTATAAAACACGAAAATTACTTCCAAATAAATTGGTACGACTGTTTCGAGATAAAGTGAGCAGTTTTGAAACCCTATTATTTTTTTCTTTTCGGGTAATTTAAAGTTTCCTGTCTCTTTTTTATATAAAGAAAGAAGTCTGAGCATAAATCAAAGTGTACAGATTGTACCGTATTCACAAGTTAACATACGATGTCACACTCACAGTAAAAAAAAAAAATAATAATGATAATAATAATAATAATACGTAATATGTTAGAGGTAGATCAAAGTGGTAAATATTTTATAATGACTTCAGTTCTGCCGCAGTAAGTTAATTTATTGAAACAGCTTACTTACGCTGTCAACTTATTACTGTAGATGTCACTCGGTTTATTATTCCTCCAAGAATTAATATGTTTAATCACATGTCTTGTGTTATGTTTTGTATTTTTTTTGTTTGTAATGCAGTACCTACCTGCTGTGGTCTAATAAGACTGTTTGGCAGGCACGTTAATATGTTTTGCAAATAAATTATTATTACAGACAAGCTCGTCATCAAAAGTGTTTAGATTATCGCAAACCACCTATATTATTTACTTACCCGATAAAATGGCGATATTTTTTTACTTTGTTACATAATGCTTGTAGATAGTGGTAGTTAGTTTCACTTGAAAAAAAAAACAGGACAATAATGCTTAACTTACCATCAGCAGACTTCGGAGTAAATATTTACTGTACCACTATCTATGCAAGTTCAACCCTAAATACCCTAATTGGACGGTGTCGCGTATAAACAGACCAAACACCAATTTTTTTAGTTATCAGTAAAACACACTATAAGTTTTTCAGATTTGGAAAAGTCTTACGAATAGTATTTTAGTCCTATAATGTCAATATTTATACCAACAGGATAGAGGATTGAAATAATTTTTATTAAGACTGTTTCAAAGAAGAAAATATCCTTAGGCCATAAAACTGGGTCACGTGGTCGATTCAGCTGATCCAAACACGGCTTACATACGCAACACCAAATTGGTAAGAATTTTTTTTTTTCATTCCAGACATTCTACGCACTAAGCAGTTACTAAATAATATTATTTGTGGAAACTACGGTGTGAAGAACGTTTCCCCAGTTCTGTTTCACGAAATATGTTGGTATTTTTTGTAGCTACGGCTTTGTGAAAAAGTTCCATCTATTTTGAAAATTACGATCACGGCGGAAATCATTTTAAACATTATTTGTTATGTCTGCTCTTGTTTAAGCTTAAAAAAATTATTCATCGCAAAAAACAAGCAGAAGAGCGTGGTCGTGAGTTGGTATGTGACAAGTGAAGAGCAGTTCGTCGTGTAGACAGACAGCAACACCGCGGCCATGTTGCATCCAAGCAAGGGTCTGCCAGAGAGCAGTGTAGCTGACCGAGATATTGTTATCCCCGCGTGTGTATGCCGCAAACAAGCCAACCAGTAGATATTTGCCCACGAGATAAGGCAATGTGACGTGCGTGTGTCGGTCCAAGGGCCACTCATGTTGCTGAAACACGCGTCTCTTACGACAGCCTGAACGTTTCAAGGATTGAGCCTACCGTTGTCTAACCCCACAGTCCTGACGAGGGCAAGCATACATATCTACATGTTTCATTACATGACATGAGGCTCAGTAACCATCGAACATAGGCGGGCCGCGGTGGCCAAATTATCAACATATTCTCCTCCCACCAAGGAGAACAGGGTTGGATTCCCGTGGAGGGGGGGGGGGGTTGGACCCCCGCATTTTCGAGCATGGGAATCTTGCACGACGATGCCGTTGGCCAGTGAGTTTTCTTGAGTATCTCCCGTCTCTTCATTCCCGTGCTGCTCCATACTCACCTCATGTCACCCATCACCAGCGGTAAAGACATCTATGTTAAGCGCTAACCCAAATCTTTCCCTGAACTGAACATACTAATACAGGTGTTACAAAACGGCGTGTCAGTACTCTCTATAGTAACAAGAAATATTACATGAACTACGTCCGACAATGCACTATAGTTCACAATACATTATGTATAAGAACATAGCATGTGGGTTGGATCGTGCTAATGTGGAATACCACTGCAGCTATTATTGGCAACTAAGACGTATTTAACTAGACGATAGACATTGTCCTATGTAGTATTCCTCAGTAATGTTATCCAGCCCGCGCGACATACACTGTATGTTCGTTACCATTGCTGTTGCTATAGTTGTAAAGATTGTTCCTCCAAGTATTGACACGCGGTTTCACAACATAATGTATGTCACAGCTGTCTTCTGTGTTCATCTCCGACCGGCCCACAATCACACAGGATGTTCAACAAACTCTATGCCCAAAGTAACCAGGAAGATGGAGACAAATACAAAATTATTTCCCCAGATAACAATGTGCGGGAACAAATAGTTTAGGAATAATGAGTATTCAGGGCTATCGGGTGTGATTGAGAGGAAACCAATGGTAATTCGTTGACAGTACTTTATTTTTTGATATAAGTTACAACAAATGTAAAATGAGCACTATTAAACCCAGCGCAGAGCCGCTATCACTGGCCTAGGAGACATATTACATACCGCTATATTATGTATGCAGTGTAGATGTTTGCATCTGCGGTGTGTGGTTGCGAGGCAGTGGAATTATATACGCGCACACAGACGTGCAGGTGGTCACGTGGTACTTACAATTACAACTGCATACAAAGTGGACGTAAGTATGCGCGTATTAAACGCTAGACCGCAAGTTCATTGGCTGTGTTAGCATGAAGGCAAAAACGCCTGGTTTGTAGTTACTTCCAACTGTGACTAAACATGCACGTTACAGATCGGCTTCAGTCGTCATATTATGTAATTTTTATTTTTCGCTTTCATAAAAATTTGAGAACAAAAATTAGGTATTTGTGATTACACTGAAAATTATTTTTTCCTTGCGCTTCAGTGCAAGCATGGCAGTTAAGGGCAATGTCTGCAGCAATTTTCATTAGCAGGTTTTATTTTTTATTTGTACCAGATATTTTTTTTCTTATGTAAAACACAAAATGTGACTAAATTTTTCTTTTATGAAGGTTTTTTTATCATTCATAGTTTTCACGTAATGGCTTGTTAAAGTCAAAATTTGCGTGTTACGGTATTAAGGAAAACCAACTTACTTATCAAACTGGAAAAAATTAATATGGTTAAAGATGTCGCAGGCTACAATTTATAGTACATAAAAACTAAGAATAAAAACAAACAATAAAAATATTTTGTGTGTAAATGAAAATGCGGAAATTTAAAATAGAAAGTTTAAAGATTCTATACGTCTTTTAAAAGTGCACAAATAAATTTGATTCTGTAGTTTAACATAGGTGAACTTGTAACCTACAATGTCTTATTCACTGTGAATATTTTTCAGTTTGTTTGCGAGTTGGGTTTTAGTGACATCCTTAAGACCGTCACATGAAAATTTCTACTTTAATGAGCCATTACGCAAAAACAATGAGAGATAAAGACATTGCATAAGAGCAAAATGGTCACATTTTGTGTCTAAAGTAAGGTGTTGAGGGTGGGGGGGGGGGAGGGGAATTATCTGGTAGAAATACAAAAATAAGAACCATGGTGATGAACATTGATGTAGACCTTGCCTTAAGTCACAATCATACAATTTTTTATTCTTAATTTGTATGGCTGATTGTGGCCTAAAGACTCGTTGAAAGCTTAACTGTCATGGCTGTAATGTAACGTAAGATAAACAGAATTTGCGGTGTAATAACAAAGTCCACATTTTCCGTCTTAAGCCTTTCATACGAGAGAATAATAAACAAATCCAGTATCTAATCGAGCCCTAAGATGCATTTATCTAGCCGTGTGCTTGGTCGGTGCAAACAGCAGGTAGTGATATTTAATGTGGTCCCTGGGAGGCTGCATGGCACATCTGTATTGCGTCGTGTATCTAGTGCTGCACCTGTGCGCTATGCATATATTACCCTGGCCGGGGGATAATGCTCTCTCTTCCTGCCCGCCGTCTATCAACATAAGCTTGCTCCACGGTCAAGTCTGCACTTTCCATGTCCTGTTTACTTTCATATCTTTCATACTTTCCTGCCATTTTTAATACAAACAAAACACAAGTAACTATCAAATATAAATGAGATTGTATTGCGCTCAGAAGTTAGTGTCTCAAGGCACAGTAAGTAATTTTTTTATTATTAGGCCTAATATAGAACACGATTGTCTTCAAAAGTGGTCTCTTTGACGCGAATCACATATACCTACTGTCGTCTTAAGAGGGCGTGGTAGGTAAATAAGCGTTGAGTTCTACAATTGAGATCTACTCTTTTTGAAAGTCAATACAGAAAAATCACAAAACAACAGTCCTTGATAATTATATTTGCCAACTTTACGAGCGAACATTTACCCAGAATGGTGCGTTTTCTAGGTGTGATCTCTTGCGCCACAATTAAATGTAAGAGGTTTCGGCGTCAGAGATTGTTCTTCAGATATACGTTACTCGACAAAAATTTTTGCTCAGAAAGTTGGCAAAAACCATTGTCTAGGATTGTTGGTTTTTGAGTTTTGCAAATTGACGTCCGAGAAACCTACAATTCTAAACTGATGGTTTTAGCTTTGAATTATATACCACACACTTTTAAGGCGCCTGCCTTCCTCGCTGTTGATCTGCGCTACAGCAGGTTACAAATACGAATTTATTTGCAAAACTGTGGTACGTGTTTACAACGTATTCACCTACGGAAAAAAATCAGATTTCGTTGAAGGATTACCCCAGCAAAAATTTAGAGCTGGGTGGTTTATGAGACCAGCCGGGTTGATCAAGGAATATGCTTGATGGTGTTGATCGAAATGTTTGTTTCTTAGCCGGGTGGTAGAGTAAACTAGCCTGTGGGGCGCCTAGCAAAACTGGCTTGGGGAGAACACTGATTACCCCCAACATTGCTTTAATTAAAAAATAACAATACATTACAAAATGTGTTTCTCATATCGGTGCAAGACTACTTAAGGGGCCTGCAGTGTACTTCAATACAAACTTTCCAGCAATACAATAATGTGGTCACTGCGTAAAGTTCCACAGCTCGCACGATCATGCAAGCCTATTTAGTGCCTTCGCATAGGGGCGATAGTACTCTGACGCGCGCTTCAGGAGTGACCCTTGAGGGCTTGAGCCCGAGTTTCTCGGCTTTCAAAAGAATTATTTTTATTTTTTTTTAATCCATACAAGAGTCAATATCGTAAAATTGCTTCGTAACTTTTTTTGCAAATTGGTTTTACTGTGCAATGTAATTTTTCGAGACTAACTGTATGATGAGTATAGCTAATTTATCAATTAAAAGGAAATTTCGTTAATTAACTAATTGGCAACTATTTTCCTGTCTTCTGATTCGTCAAAATTAGAGTATGCAGTTTAAATCAGCCATAACAACGTTACGAAGCTATTTTACGATATCGGTTCCCATTTATGTTTTAAAAAAATTGTCGTTAAATGCGAAGAAACTCGGGCCCATGCCCTTCTTCGCTTCTGACCCTCTAACACGGAAATAAGAGCCAGGTAGCTGCGCCCTAAGATTCCACTATACACATGATGGACTTTTTTTTTAAAGCCGTAATATATGTTTTAGAGTATAAATATAAAATGTTAGTCTAAAGGACCAATTTGATGTTTGTGTTCTTTAACATGTTTGCATTAAATTTGTTTTATGCGTTAAATGCAATTTGTAATAAGTGATAGAAACAATGTATAACTTACTGATTATTTCTATCACTGTGTACAAACTTCATTTAGCAAATATTGAAAATTTAGGGCATTAAATTGATTCTTCATACACATTTTTTATTTATACTCTATAACAAATATTACGCCTTTAAAACAAAGAATTTTTACATCAGGGGTGTAGTGGAGAGGGCACTTTCACAGGAGCAAATTTTCCTTCGATTTTCTTCCACATTTATTTAATTCAATTGATTGAATGTTATATGGCGCCATTTTGACGTTATAACCTTTGACGTTTTGTCATTAAATTTATTGAATCTCTCGAATTTCTTCAAACGTTTTCGCTTCGAAAATGTTCTTTATATTTTTGAATCCCATTTTTCAAGGACCGAAATAATTGTTTCCGACAATGTTAATACAAATAGCTTATTAAGTTCTGTATCTGTATTGGACGACATAAAACCTAAATATGAACAATAATTCCTGAAAATATGATATAAAAATATTTTTAAAAACGTTTTTATGTAGCCAATTATTTCGTATCGTACAGGAATTTTTTTTATCTACGTAATTTAAAAGTTTTGTGACAGATTTTAAGGTGATCACTTCAATGCTTATTGATTCTAATTATTAGAATCGAGGTGAAGTGATGAGATATTCAATAATTTTAATCCCAGAAAGATTATATAGCGAGAATGGTTATCAATGCTAAACACTGTGTTGCAAATAATCAACCACGATATGACCGCGTTTTATCTACGGGGCTTTCTACGTGACCCTCCAGTTTCATTTTTATGAAGTTATAGCTGATACCGGTGACTGTTCGCGAGGTTTTTCAATATAATACGATAACATTTCTGGAGCAAAAAAAAAATAGTGCTGAATGGTGCAAAATAATGCTTAATGTAATTTATGACAACTTGAGAAATATAAAAAGTAAAGTTGTTTTACAAAATTTTGGGGTGCTTCCAGTATCCAAGTCCCCCCCCCCCCCCTCGTCTCCCCTGAAACCTTCGCGGCGTACGCACAACTCAACGAACGTTCATCGCAGTCGGATGATGAACAATCAACATTAATTTTTATATTAGAGATTTCGTGCAGTCGAAACAAGTGCTCGTGTGTATTGTTTAATCATGTCAGTATTTTTCCAGTATTTTCTAGACACAGTACAATCTGGGGGGAAAAAGTTTTTAGGGGCTTCAAAAACATGTTTCTAATCAGCGTGCAGTATTTTTTATTTTTTTTTAAATAGCCGCATAGTTCGAGTTGAGTTCTCTTTTAATAGATAAATACACTGGGAACAGAAGACGCCTACACGTGTACTAATGTAAAGTGCTCTCTTGATAGTGGACGGCCTGTACTCGTAGATATGTCTGGACATGACCTATCTGGTACATGGCGAGCGTACATTGCTGCACAAGCAATAATTATCTGTTCTGTATATTGCTTCATCGTCACGACCATTGCCCACGATCTGCTCAACACTCTTGGCGTCCCAAGAGGAATGCTGCACGGCCATATTCAATTGTGTGTATTTTCTCCGCTACGAGCATTATTGAAGGCAGTTCAACATTTCATACTCTAAATGTTAGCCTACTATACCTTTTTACGTTGTTAAATAATGAACTACTTCCATACTAATGACATTTGTTGGTAGATAAGAATGACGGTGTTATTTCTTAGCTTACAACAAATGTCAAGACACTGGTGAAGTAATTCATTATCTAGCAATGTAAAAATAGTAGTAGGCTAATATTTACATTATAATATGGTAAATGTTGATAGGTCTACTGGAATACTTCTAGTGGAGGAAATACTGTAAATCAAAGATGGCGTGTGCCATTCCCCTTAAGGCTCGGTTTCAGTCGCCATATTGAAATTATTATTTTTCGCTTTTTTTGTAATTCTGAGAAGAAAAATGTTAAATCAACGACTATACCGCAAATTCTATTTACCTTGAGCTACAGTACAAGCATGGCAATAGAGCTTGTAATGTATAGTTGGTCGCAATTTGTCGGGCAAATTATGAATACAAAAAAATTTGCCACACACATTGCGGCGTAATTATAAGTTAACAGCTAAGTCGCTAGGTCTGTGCTGTAGTGGAATGTAAGTAGGATTTGAGGTGTAATCGCGTATTTTACATTTTTCTTCATAGAGTTCCAAAAAAAAACTAAAAATAATAAAATTCTAAATGGTGGCTGAAACCGGGCCGTAAGACCATGTCCCCTTATTGATACTTTCTTTACGATAGTTATTTTTAAATCCTAAACCATATCATATACCGCAAGACTGTTCCCCAGTAGTTTTCCCTATGTTATCTAATTATTTCAAGACAAAATACTGTTCCGGCCAATTAGGTCTAGTTAATTAACAAGAACTTCGTTAGTTGTATTCAGGTAAAACAATCGGAGTGTTTTGTTTCGAGAAAAAAAAGGTAAACGTAGTGTTAAATTATTTGTTAACAAAACTGGACAACATATTTGTAATTTTTGCTTTAGTTTAGGATTAAATAATAATTATCGTAAAAAGCAGTTGGAAATGAGTGAACACGGCCCGGTACTATGCGGCGAGCTTGGCTTATTACGTCTCTCTTTGGGCTGAAATTAGCGGAGTCTCTGATGTCGTTCGTGGTTGCTAACGTAACAAGCCTGTGTTACACAAATATTCTCAACAAACGTGCTGTTTCCAACCCCCGTTAAAAAAGGAGGGTTGTAATAAGTTTGGAGGTTTTGTAGCTTTCTAACAGATGGGCCGAGGTCAATGCTTTTGTTAAATTGAAACTAGTTTCATCGGAATGTTTCTTAGCTGTATTTGATGAATATCTGTCCAGTCGTTTGGAAGTTATGAGCTCTTTTCCCTGCTGGTGTGAGAATTCTGTAGACATGGGATATGTGTTATTATTGCATATTGTATTAGCTCAGTGCACAGCAGATATGTTGACACTTGTAGTGCCTCACACTATATTGTGGTGTCGTACTGTGAGTGTATTTACTGTCCCTACAGTAGTACTGGGTGTGTTACAATAGTTGTCTTTGATGTTGGCAACTATTTCTAAACGTCTTAGATAGGGTTCACATGAGTGTTTCTGTTACAGAAAACATGATTTTTATTACTACTATAAAGTTTAAAATGCGACTAATAATATAACATTTTTAATTTACCCCCTACAAATAAAACGGACCCTAAAAAAGTTAAAAAAAAAAAAATAAAAAAAAAGTAGTTAAGCGAAATTGAAACAGAATAGAAGAAAACGAGACCAATTCCACAAAATAACGCATTAATAAAAAAATTGAATTTAAATGTAATTTCAGTTTTTTTGCTTATATATTGGAATTATCACATATGTATGCACAATATACGTAAGTTTTACTGTAGCGTGGTCCGATTTCGACATTGCTGAGACTTCTCGTTGATATCGTGGTCTGAAAATTTAGAACTCTTGTTGGTACACACTAAAGATTTTTTTTTGTAAAAAATTAACAGGCATTTTTTGTAGTGTTACAAACTTTTGTACATTTACTTTTTTTCCTTGTAAGATTATTTGTTTGTACAGTTACAAGAATTTCATTGTGAAAAACTTAACGAATAATATATAGTCTACCAAAATCGTAGGTTCGTTGGAAATTATATAGGCCTTAGTTATACACAAATCACGTCCTCTGGAATGCACTTTTCTGAAGTAAATTGAATGCTCATATTAATTGCGTCTTTTAAAATCAAGGTAGTTCGTCGCCGAACTGTACATTGAATATAACAAATAAAAACAACTAATAACATGTAAGTCAATGTGGTCTATGGGTAATCTGCGCGGTATCAAAGTGTTAGAATACAAGTCCAAATTATGGCATGTCCCGTAAGTTTTTTTCTAAATTTGTTACATGAAAAAATATTTGTTTAGTTCAGTATCGTGATTAAGAAAAATTATCTCAGATTTAATTTTTACTTATTGCAAGTACAAATTCAAGCCTATACCTTGTAATTTTCTGAATAATAGACATACATTGTATTTTTTTTGACAAGAACAACCTTTGTAGTGCAAGGAATGCTTTTGGCATATGAGTTTCCAAGTAGATCGTGCGACATGAGTCATACAGGAGTTGATCTTCCACTGCGTTTATTGCCGACAAATGCAGTTAGTGCTTGTCTTCGGCACCAGCTTGTCGCCGCAATGGCCCGCCTCTCACACATTCCAGTGATACCAACCATCTCTGATAGATAGTGATTGCACTAATTACGTGCCACATCGCACATTGTCGCCGTTACTGGAAGATAATCCTGGCAACCGCCGCAAACAACCTGCTTTATTCCCTGCAGTCAGGTTTCCTTAGTTACTATGCGGGTTCAGTGTCATATGAGTGAGAGATTTTGGTCAGCGCTCAACATAAGAGCTCTTAAGGGCTTGTTCCCGAGTTTTTTTCAGAATGGTGCCAATAACTCAAATATTTTTTTACCAAAAGTTTCGAAAAAATTTGAGTCAGTATACAATCACACGATGCACAATACTGTGGACGCGTTTTTTTTTTTTTTTTTAAATAATGTACCATTCGCCAGAAAAAAATAATAATTTCCTTCATTTTTGCTTATTTTCACGACGGAAAACGCGGGTACTTTGGGTAATGAAATCTAAAAAACCGTTCAGTATAATCCTACAAAAAAAAATTCAGCTACAAATTGTAACATATAAGTGTCAGAACTATGCAGCGAAATTTTGATATGCGTATTAGGTAGCAATAAAAAAAATATTTTCGAAATCACTGCAAAACTCCGTAACAAGGCCTTAAGCGCTAGTGAGGGGTAACATGAGGCGAGCATGGAGCAGAACCGGAATGAAGTGGCTGGTGAAACGAGAGATTCGTGAGAAAACCCGCCGACCAGCGGCATCGTCCGGCACGATTCCCACATGGCGAAAATCCGGGGACCGACCTCGCCGGAAGATCTCTCCCCCCCCCGCCAAACTAACTAAAGTTATGAATATGAAACAATTAATGAAATTTAAATTAGTTCGTTCTTGTCGCGGATTACCGACGTCATGTTGTTTTGGTGAAGGAGTAGAGAACAGCGATTTTAAATAATGGTTCTGTCGAAAGTCCAGAAACTCGACCATTAAGGTTATAACTCTACTATTTTCGCGATGATTTTTTAAAAGTGGAAACGAGAGCAGATATCAATAATCTGTTTTGCAGTTTTGTTCAAAATAGTTTTCATTATATTGGCTATTTTTTTATGACAGTAAATAGCCTACTATGGTTTCCTCTAATTATGAAACTAACCAAATTTTCGTTTATGGACTTATTAGTCGAAATCGTGTAATTTCTTGACTTAAAAAAAAAAAAACCTACCACGACAAACAGGTTTGTGATTTCTGTTCTCGTTTGAGCTTAAAAATTGACTATCGCGAAAATAGTTTTAAAAAGGTATAATGGTTTTAATAGACGGCTCACACTATATGAGTGTGGACCCAGATACTGTTTCCAAATAAACAACTGCACCAGTATTTTCGTAGCTACCCGGGCTGTTCACTGCATACACTCTTGTCTCCTACTCCACTTTTGTACTTTTACTAGGAAAAAACCTGGAAACCCAGTTCCCAAATAAATCCTGTTTTGAAACAAACACAGAGTGTAACACAATGTGTATGTCTGCAATATTACAAGAATTGTACTTACATGGGAAAAATAGAATCTGAATAATTTTTCTCCTGTTCAGTTAATGGAATCTGACTTAAGTCTAATGATTTTGAACAAAATGCAAGAAAAGACACTGAAGTTCGAACCTTGACTCATAGCGTTTATTAAGGTGTATCAGTCCCGCGGAACTATTACATTTAATATAGCCTACAATTTTGTCTATAATGTTTTAAGGGGTTGACACGATTAAAAATTTAAGTAATAAAATGGAGCCTTAAGAAGTAAGCAGTAGAGTCGCAAAAATTGAGCATACACAAAGGTTATTGCCTCAGTCAATAGCAACAGACTTTCAGTATATTTTTTTTCCCTGTATTGTTTATACGTAAGGCTATGATTAAACACATTTAGTAAAGTAATGAAGAAATAACTATTGCGAGGCAATAAACTAGATTCTTCTAGTATTTACAATTAAAAACTTAAATTGCACGTCAAATTAAATTTATTTTCTTAAAAAATACACCGTCTTGTGTACTTTATAGGTTAAAGCAAGATGGTGGTTATCGAGTGAAATACGAATGGCAACTTAAGATTCTATGACCTAAAGTGGTTTTTGTGACGTGTTACTCGTCAAAAATAGACCACCCATTTATCTTTGAATAATGGGTTTGTGAGTAAATAGTTATGCTGCGGTGCAAAAGGTTTAGAAAAGGAAAATAGTGGTATTGAGTCATAACTTCTATAATTACATGCTGTACATTGCTGTGTACTGAGAGGAGGTGAAAAATAAATAAATGAAAAAGAGATTAACAAGATTAATTAGTATTTCTTAAAATTTTAATTACCGTGAACTGAGAATACAATTTCGATTAATTTAGACCATTAAATATCTGAATTCTCTGACAAAAGAAAACACATTATTTATATGCTGTTTATCCTAAGTGCACCTTGAAGCAAGCATCTTGCATTATATTTATTGCGCGCATATGCATCATTAACGCGTATGTGTATGGATTTATGTATATTTATTACCTTTACAAGAGTTTATTAGTTTCGTGTAGGGACCGCTATTTGTGCTGAATATTTCGACACGTTTGTTTTAATACCTTATGTGAACATCTGCTGCTTTGCTTCCTGGTCAGTGAGTGGATGTGATTAGTTCTCGCATGTCTTCAACATTTGACTGCAAATCACAGTCCCCTTACTCTTGATTGGTACGGTCAACTGGGAAACAAACTTTCTTTCTACTAAGAGACACTGCCTGTAACAACGAGACAGAACTGCAAATGTGCAATAAGGCAATGCAACAAATTGGTACAGACATCTTCTCGCAAAAATGAAGGGTATCTCGTTATATGTTGTTGTGATAAACAGTTAATTACCATCTGTAGAGCCCATGATTTTTCACGAAAAGAATTATTTAACAGTTTGTTTCAATGCCTTATGTATCCTGCTTCATGGTAACTGGTAGAATGTATTATTGCACAGACGTGGCTCATTTGACTGTGCCAACAGTAACAAGGTTACTACGACACCACACTTGTGAGATTGTGGGTAGATCCCTAGATGCGGAGAGTTAAAAACAGCTGGTAACTGACCATGAAGCACGGCTGCATATGTGCACGTAAGGCATTGAAACAAATTGTTGCAGAATTATTTTCACCAAAACTCGTGGACTCTAACCATCAGCAAAGTGCTGGAAACGCCTACCGCCAATCAGCGTAAGGCAGTTGCCCTACTAACTGGCAGCCAGGCCAATAGGAAACCTGTAGTAACAGGCAGGAATCAGACAGACAGTGGAATGGAATGAAGAGCCTCAGGCAGCCAATATACCCGCATCAAATGAGCCGCCACGTCATTGCACACGTCTGTATTATCTTTAGTATGTGGTGTGGTTGTGTTCCAAGGTGTGCAATGTTGGCACTTTGAGCGTGTGGCAGTTGTGTTGCAGAAGGCAAGGTGTTTTACTGTAGAGTTCCTGCCTTGCCTATTGTACGCTACTGGCTGAGTACCGTACCTGCTTCTACCATTATAAAGATTCCATGTACACCTCAGTGTTGTGTATAGTCACTGCTTAGCACTGCACATCTCGGAACACTATACACTACGCCATAGTAGAATAAGCTGAACATAGGAGAACAGCAGAAATGAGAGAATAGTATAGATGGAGTAATAGCAGCCGATACTGAGGTCAAGCTGACTTTGTTTATTCAGGTTGCAATATGGCGGAGTGCAATCAGCTGTTCCTGTAGATGTATTGAGAAATGAGGTTATGGTTGGTCAACACACAGCCGCATTATACTCGTTGCTATGGTAATAAACAACTTTTTTCAGTTACCAATGTGGCGAGTGGAGTCCTCCCTCTTCCGTCTCAAGGCTTCATACCCCTCGCATTAGAACATACCTTATGTTACATCTGTATGTTTCTCTAATCTCTGGAGAACAGCAATGTGTAGATAGTATTATGTAGTGTCCAGTGCTATGTTGTTGTTCCTTGACGACGGCATGTAGACCTGGACATGGTACCCGAGGAGACGAGCGACTTCTACGTGAGAGAGGTCTCCGACATGGTCAACATCACACTCAGGCTCATCGCTGACGGTAAGTAACCCGCCCATTCAATCTACAGCCAGAGCCGAGTTTGTGACACAAGTTTTTTGGCATCTTTTTACTATTAAAAAAAAGTAAGTCTACATGTATTGGAAGCTAATGCGAAAAATACTGAAGACATGAAAAGTGGAAAACATGTTTTCTGCTCCCCCCCCCCTTTTTTTTGAGGAACATGCATGCGGAGTTTTGTCCTCATATTAAAGAAACAACCCGTGCAATTATAGAAATTAAAAAAAAAATTAATTACTAACAATGAAAAGCTACTAAAACAATAAAAGGCAATACATTTACTGCTCTGATTGGTATGCTACTAGCCAATAGGAAAGGCCTCCCCTGATTGGCCGACACCACAGCCAATGAAAAGTGGCCAGCTGTGATAGGCCTTCTCCGCTGCCAATCAAGAGAGGTCTCCTGTGATTGGTCTAGCCAGCAGACCTATGGGTTCGTCATAAAATAGCTAGCCTGCCCACTGAACCTCGGTTGAAATCCTACTCTGATGATGCCAAATGCAATGTGAGGCGAAACACACACTCCGTACTGCTACGATGAGGCTCAACCTCAAAGGCCAAGATATGAATATCAATCATGGCCGCGAAAACCTGCAAACTTCTTCTACCAGTACTGAAGTTACGTTGATCGAAGTAGAATACAATTGTCATTGTCCTTGGGAAGAAGCCGCTGGTCGTACTTGTCTCATGACTAATAGCTGCCTCTACTGAATGTTTCGTATTTAAATTAAGGAATTGAACCTACTTGCTTATCCAGAAGCACCTATGCAGTATATGGCACAATTAAAAGGGTTAGGTTACGGGATTTAAATGTGGCATTCATATTATAAGATTTGTATTCTAAATTCATCTTCAAGATAATTTTTTCAAGCAAGAAAATAATTGAATGTAAAATGTAAGGAAAACTGCCACATTGTCACCTAGGGAATTTTGATGTTTAATACTTTAATATGATGAGTGACTACATTGTTCGAAAATCAATTTCTGTGTGAATATTATTGAATATTTTTTAAGTACGCCATATTTAATTGCAATAGCGTAAAGCAACATGCGTGTCATGTTATTTATTATGTTGCAGCAATTGTGTTATACTTTTTAAGCACTTCATTCTGTTAGTTTGTTCAATTTGACGAGAGGAAATATTGCACAAAATAGTAAGCATATTTGTTTTCACAGCTCGTCACTTGCAAGCAGCCAGTAGTATAGTATTAGAGAAGATGCGACATTCGAAACTACACTAGTTCGCCTTGAGATAGTAGAAATTGCAGTTGGAACATGTTCAAAGCTAGTGTAACTGCTCCGTAAACCTGACCATGTTTAACATGACTCGCTAGCAAGATGTTTTTTTTCTGTTAAAATCAATGTTTGCTGGTATAAGAATATGTCTGTAAATAACTGTTCTGGGAACATTGTTTCTTTCAAGTAAATGAAAAAAAAAAAAACTGTTATCTTTAGTCGTCACTTTTTTAATTTTAAGTCTTATCGTATATCAATAGAGAGAGAACATAGTGAAATTGGTTAAAGATAGTGTCTTCAGGGAACTTAAGAGTTAAATCTCCTGACGATAGAGGAGAAAAATACTTCCTGGACTCTGTAACTTAAGGCCCCGTTCTTTAGTTTAGCAGTGGTTTCGAAAAATAAAAATTTTTACGCAAATTAATACATAGATATCAAAAATTTATTTTTACAGTTTTAACACTTTTAGATCATCGTTTGTATCTGAATTTTTCTGTTGCAATACACCAAACGGACTTTTAGAATTTTGCCACTGAAATATCACATATTTTGTTGTCAAAATAAGCCAAAATGAAGCAAAATAATTTTTTGCTAGCAACCGGTACATTAAAAAAAAAAAAAAAACGCTCAGGCAAAATTGTGTATCGTATGACTGCACACAGTCTCAGTTTTCTTCAAAGTATTTGTTTAGAAAATGTTAGAGTTTTTGCAATTGTTTGAAATAAATGAAAGATCATTGCCTTACCTCTTTGGCTTTTGACACATTCAATAATAAGACACTTACGTATGTAATTAGCGTGTTATTGGATTACAACGACCGCGGGCTGTAAGGACGACTCTTTCTCGTTGACAGCTTGCCTCATCGCCTCTATGTACGAGGCACTCAACTGGCTCCTTGTCTTGAGAATGTAGTTCTGCATGTAGTCACCGCGACCTTGAATGCCCTCTACTGTCCGCCCTGATTGATTTGTGAACTGCATCATTCGTCTTCTTTTACCTTCGGAGTAGAGAGTCGTTCGTTCTCATGTTTAAGTAATATGTTGTATATGCATTGTATAAATTAGTATTGATCTGCGCTGCTGTGTTGGTAAGTGCATGGTAATACTAATCTCAGCACATGACCTTACGATAAAACGTGTGCGTCTCTATTTTTAGTCTCTGTTCATCTTTCGGAAGTTTTCAGCATCTCAATTGTGGACCAGTTTCCCCTGAACCATACTATATAATATATAACTATAGGCCATTCGGAATAAAGTGAGCACTAAAAATATAATCTTAGAAAATTATCACTAGCCGTTTTTTGTATATAATTCAACAGTAATAATAGTTACCTTACTATTTGTAAGGTTGGCAACGATTTAACCTAATGTAGTTCCGTGTATTTTCCTATTTAAATACAATACTGAAATAAAATCAACTGAAGTCCCATTTATTTGAATTTGATATAGTTAACAAACATTTTTTTATATCAAACTATACAGGTTCCTACCGACTGCACAGTTTATCTTACACGCGTAAACGTCAAGTGACGGGTCCAGAGAGGTTAGATATTTCCCGTCGTTAGTCGTTACGTGCGGAAAGATAACGAAATTGACAGAAAATGACAGAAATAGAAATTTAGCAAGGCTTTTTGAATGCTCACTGTATTGCGAACCACCTATAGTCGAATTTAATT
The DNA here is from genome assembly GCA_003012365.1 of Medauroidea extradentata. Classification (NCBI taxonomy): domain Eukaryota; kingdom Metazoa; phylum Arthropoda; class Insecta; order Phasmatodea; family Phasmatidae; genus Medauroidea; species Medauroidea extradentata. Next base: position 46,669 of record PNEQ01103417.1, on the reverse strand, counting down.
AGGGGATCAGATATGTATGTATATCAGATGATAGACCTACAGTGATGTGATTTTATTAAATAACTTGTATAGGCCATATACGGAATGAGGCACGTAAAGTGTTACAGAGCAATAGCACTCAACTAGTGATCATATCCACAAATGTCCCAGACAGATAGTTTGTGTTCGAGAAGGCCGTCATACCGGGCCACGCTATTTTTTTTATCGGCGGAGGCGCTGAAGCTACGTGAAGGCCAACAACACTGCTGCAAAACATATGTGGCATTACCAGTGGTGATACAGGATGTTTGGTAATTACAGGTACAAACGAAAGGGGCGTGTGTAGGACGATGAAACAAGCAAATCTAATATATACAATTCTCGTGTCACAGTGTTTGTTTCCATACTCCTCCGAAACGGCTTAACCGATTTCAATGAAATTTTGTATATACATTCGGTAGGTCTGCGAATAGGTTTTTATCTATTTTTTATACTCATAAGGAATATTGTTTAGTAAATATTTTTAATTTAATAATTTTAGAACCCGGTCGATAACTGTGTAAGTGATAATTGAACAGTTATCCCCACGAGCTGATACCAGTCGATCCCACCAGGTGTCGCTGCTCTATTATTATTAATTTCTTTATTATTAGACCTCTTCCACTTATATACCACATCCTTACACACTTACAATAAGTTATTTATGTGACATGACAACGTTTGTCTGGGCAGCTAGTAATGCTAATAAATTTGTTCCGGAAACCAATGGTTTTTCCTGTTACGATGTATGGACCCGTGCAAACATGGCGATGTTGCAATACTGTTACCGCCGTCTGTACCAGGCACCAGTTCCCACAGTCAACAGCAAATACAATGTGGCTGCGTAATGTTGACGAACTACAGGAACGCATTGTGGATGGTTGTCACTGCATTCGGAACACACCTGGAATTTTCGAGCGTGTACGGGCTTCGATACGAAGACGTGCCGAAGCCAGCCTTCACATGAACGGAGCCCATTTCAAACACTTGTTGTAATGTCTTCGTCCACATGAGTAGCTTTTTGACGTTTTGATCCTCGGGGACACTGGTATCATAGCGTTCCTGTTGTAACATGTAATGTGTCATATTGGGAAAACCATTGGTTTCCGGATATATGTTTACTGTAATTATTTGCTTGTTTCATCGTCCACGACACACCCCTTTCCTTTGTACCTAACATCCTGTATATCCCAGATGTGTGCAATATTGTAGTTAAAGTCTGGAGAGCGAGCTGGCCATATTTCCCATGTCTGGATCACGTAGTCTCGATTTCACAACAGAAAAGCGACTTAACAGCGTATCGACCTTACTTCAAAGCCACGGGTCCCTATTTATGCTATTTTCGTAAATGTTATTTAAATCTTGAAAAACTGATCTCGTAAAACCGTTAAATAGAACGTTGGAAACTGTGTACTATGTGGCATATTTTCTTTCTTAAAAAAAAAAAAGTTTTTTTTTTTTTTAAATTTTGGCAAAACGAAGTTGATAATTAGCCAACATTAATAAAACTTATGTTTAAAAAAAAGTACATAGTAGGGCCTACAAACAATTTCCAACATTTCTATGTAACGGTTTTGCGAGTTCTGCCCCCTATGAGGGTTTAAATAATTACACTCACGATATCAACCGAAATAGCACCGGTCGCCTCAACGACTTTCAACTCGATCAAACAGCTGTAATGCTAGGTCGTGGTCAATTTTGTTATGTTAAGATGGCAGACTGCCCAGGTCCCCGATCAAATATTACTGCAAGTAGTTGTTTGCACCTACGCAGCGCATCACAATTGCAGAGCCAGTTGAACGGGTTTTGTATTGAATGTGCGTGAGTATTTACTTCCAGTGCAGCACAACCAGACGCACCGGTGCAGTGCAGCACAGGTGCAGGGCAGGGCAAGGCAAGTGAAACTGGTCTTCACTTGGCACGTCTAGTCACACCACCTGCTTCACACACACAAACACAGCCTATCTGCGGAGGCCCCTTAACTCCACTACAGTGCAACCACTGTAATGCAATGCCATGTTTGTGTTGCTCCCATAAAAAGTAATTTAGCTTTAGAAGCTCAGAAACGACGGAGCAGTAAGGTCGGCCTTGAAGCGCGCATCAAATTCTGCATCGCCTCAACGAGCCAAGCGCTGAACTAGCGTGCAAGCTTCCCACCGAACGGTTTTTACTGTGGGACACTAAGCGGTGACCATATAATTTTATCGGTGGAAAGTATGTAGCAAAGTTTAGTGCAGGTCGCAATCTGAGTTCCATATAAATCTGGTTTGTACATTTGGAAGTACGGACGTCTGAAAAGGCAGTTTTTAGCCACGTTGGAGGTCTTAGAAACCGTGTTTTTTATGAGTACGGTGTCTTGCCCAAGAGGTTCCGACCTTGTCTGAAGTGTGCCTTTTTTTTCCCTTACGTTGGCACAATGGACACATGTGGAGTAGTTTCTTAGAAAATAAACTGTTTACGAACACACAGCAACGAATTTGAAGTCTTGAATTGTTTTCGAATTTTCGGATTATTATTTAATTTTTTACAAAAAAATTGCCAACTTAAGTACGGCAAGTTTTAAAGCAGTATTTTTTATATATATCTAGTTGCAGTCCGTGATTCCTTCATTGTGAATTGTTTATTTTATATAAGTTCTCTTCATAGGTAATTACTCCTCTCGTAGTTGTAGAGTTGTGTGACACAATGTGTAATGATCTCTCGGTGTGAGGACATGTACTTACGTACCTGGGTATCGTCACTAAGTCGCCGAGTGCTGTGCTTGTATATAGGTAGGGTCGTGTTGTGCGGGTTGTATTTCGCTGTCAAGTGTCATATGCCTTGTCCACAGCTCAGCGAAACTTGACAAGTGTTGCTACCTGGTGGTGTAAGTCGGCCCGTGGAGCTGGCAGGCCTTTGCGACATATCAGTGGACACCTGGACATTTCGCTATTTCTTTTAGGCGCAAGCTAGAATTCCAGTAACTGTAGGCCTGCATCACGTTTGCAATTGGCCGTTAACTTACTCGACACTTCCTGGAAGTAGCTGAGCCAATAATATAACTGTAGCTGAATACAGGTCTATTTCACTGTGTCAGCGAACAGCTAATAAACAGCTGCTGTCTGCATGATTACACAAATATTCTTGGAGGCTAGCATACATGTCAGTGAACACGCGCATTTTTCCAGTCTCTACATATCAAATACCTTACATTTAGAGATAATGGTATATAGCGAAAATGTTTTGTGCCAACATAGTCTTTGAAACACTAGTTTCTTGTGACATGTATGACACAACGTAACTGTCTGCAGACCAGTAATAGGTATCAAATATTGTAATAGCGGGATTTTTATTGGCTCAGTCAAATAGGGCAACAGCTCTACGTAAACAAGGTAAAGCCAGTAATCTTCTGGCAAGTTGAACGTTCGTTGAAACCCAGCAAACAGTCAAGTTTTCCCGCGGTAAACCATCATCTCTACTTATATTCCAACACCTAGAGTCCACGATTTTTCGCGAAAATAATTCTGCATCAGTTTGTCCCAGTACCTTATGTGCATATCTGTAGCTTTGCTTCATGGATACTGGCAGAATGTATTATTGCACAGGCGTGGCTTATTTGACTGTGCTAACAGGAACAAGGTTACTGCGTCACCACGTGTCTGTGGTTTGCTGGTAGAACCCTAGATGCTGAGAGTTAAAAACAGCCAGTCACTGACCATGATATATATGTGTATGTGTATACATAAGGCATTGAAACATACTGTTGCAGAATTCTTGTCGCGAAAAATTTTGGGCTGTACCCATACCGGACACACACTTTATGAATATTGGAAACATTAATTTTTTTTTTTTTGCTTGTAATCGTGGCGAGAAGTATTTGTAATTAGGGACAGGAAAATTTCGCGAATTCAATGACCCGCATGCTTAAAATCCGTTGTTGAATGCATACTCGAGCCTAGTCTATTAGTTCATTGTCTGCTGTTTCGCTGAGTAGCAGCTAGTAGACAAATTGTCGGAGCTAGAGTATGCATACATAGGACATTGGATTCTAACATGCCGGTGATTGAATTCACGGAATTTTCCTATCCCTAGGTAATTAGACTTTATTTATCTCTTTGTTTCACATCTCTTTATAGTGTACATTTCTTTGATCATGATCATACAAATTACATACGCTGTTCCACAGATGTACACACATTTTATTCTGTGCAGTTGCTTCAATCGCTTCTCACTGGGTGGATGGTTTCCATTCTTCGCCATACTAACATGTAGTTGTGCCCGGCGTACAGCCACGATTTTATGGCGAAAAGATTTTTGCAACATTTGGTTTCAATGTGTTATGAGCACACCTGCATCTATGGTGCATCGTCTGTGATTAGAATATTTACTCTCACTTGTCTTGGAAAATTACAGACGTACAGAGTCGCAATCATCTTATTGTGATTGGTGCAGTCAAGTCAGAGAAGTGTCTGAACAAAGACACGCTGCCAATAACTAGAGGCAGTGGAAAGTCGCGGGAAAATATGACTATTTGCTAGGCTCCAATATGCTGTATATAACACTGAATGTTTTGTATAGGCAGTTCGGAATAAAGTGAGCACTGCTAAAGATCTATTTCCAGCCAATTCGTATATTTCCGCGTGTAACGGCTAACGACGGGAAAAGTCTAACCTCCTGGGACACGTCACTTTGTGTTTGCGCGTGTAAGATAAATTGTTCAGCCGATATGTACATACATAGTTTGATAAAAAATAAGTTTATTAATTATATAAAATACAATTATATCGCTGTCGATTGATTTTGTTTCACTACTGTTGTATTTACATACGAATAAACACGGAACTATGTTGTGTTATTTCGTTGCCAACCATACAAGCAGTAACGTGACTATCGGTAATGTTGAATTATATCTAGTAACAGCTAGTGATATTTTTCAAAGTTTAAATATTTAGTGTTCACTTTGTTCCGAACGGCCTATATCTATATTGGCTAACGTTTACTTGAAGCATTGTTTCTCTCTACAACAGGCCCAGTTAGAACTGTACAGCGTGTGTGATTTGTCCCAAAACTGTTCACACGTGTCACGGTTAAAATACTATAGTTTATTGGAGACTATGCTAAACATTTTCGAGATTTTCCAGTGTGTCTACCTATAACCATGAAGCACAGCTGCCGACGTGCACAGAGACACTGAAACTAACTTGAGCAAGAATCTTTTCGCGACAAAATCGTGGACCTAAAAATAAGGTATTTGGAAATATAATGGGTGATCATAAAATAATACTCCAACTTTTAATGACGGTATTACCAAAAGCAAACAAACCACAACTTTAGTTGCCCCGTCCAATGAACCGTGGAACAATGCAGGTTCTTTACCAACGTTCAATGCGAACAACACGCGCAGCCCGAACCATATCTACGCGATACGCGAACTTGTTCGACACTCTTGTCAGTATGTAATGGCCATTACGGTTTGGATGACGTCCGTAATCCTCGTTTTGAGGTTAGCAATGTAAAAATGGTACGGGGTAAGATCTCATTCCGGTACCCGCGAGCAGCAAGATGCCAGTGGGTGGAAAATGAAGTCCCCCCCCCCCTGCAATCCCGCCTCCTTGTAACTGAGGAAACAACCACCATGTTAGCATGTCCAGCCATAAAAATTATTGTTCCACGATTCATTTAACTGGTAAACCAAGGTTGTATGCGGTTTTGTTTTGGTATTGCAGACATTAATTTCTGGCGGGCAGCAAGCAATAGTAATACGCATTATTTCCGTATTTACTACTGGCTTACGGTAGTCAAAGAATCGTGACAGCCGCCAGCAAGTCACAAACATGACATAATTGGCGTTCAACCCGACTTGGAATATATCTGCGAAATTGGTGTCTCTATGGAGGCCACATTGTTATGGAATATGTTGTGCTGTTCTATCAATGTTCTGAAAACTATTAAGTATGTACGTAGCAAAAAAAAAATCGAAAACACATTTTTTTCTGCCTCCTTTCCTCTATGCTAAAGTAAGTTTTTGCCCGAAAGCGATAGGTGGTTAAGCCTCGGCTAATGTAATTTAATTTATAAATGTCGCAAACCTTTGTCACGCCACGGCTCTGTGGTTGGTAGTGCCGTGTGGAAAAAAAAAAGGGGGGGGGGGATTGTTATTGGCACGTGCTGGAATGATTGGGTGGCGGAAGCGGGAGAGTCCCGTCCGTTATTCAAAAATTCTTCACACATTTTCTAGGGGAGAGGGAATGTTTAACCTTCCGATCTCCCCTTTCATCATTGGATGCGCCATTAGTACTCTTCTTTAACAAGTAATTTCCACAAGCGTCTCATTATCGCCCTTTTTTTTCAGGACCACTTTATCCATAATTTTTATCAATCAATTTTGTATTGAGCATGCGTTTACAGCACCACCACTCGGAAGAATTTATCTTCTCGTCTTCCTCAGCCTCCCACAGTCCGGGTTTCACAGCCGTAGCTTACCGCATTCCAAACATACTTTCTGAAACCTTATTGTGATTTCAAGGCTAGTGCTTTGATGTTAAGGTCTTTTCCTTGAGCAGTTAAGCTTCTTATTCTACGGTTTGCAATAGGAAACATCTAGTTGATGTCCCACCTTGGAACGTCTCGCAAGTGACGAAGAGTGGACTTTGCTTTCGGGGAAGAGTTGAAAGGAAGGGGGGTTGAGTCGATAGTGTTGGTTGGTTGCTCGGCGCACGATTAAAGCGCATGTTTGTGATTGTTGATTGTGGCGGTACGTGTCCGCGACAGAATGGCGGCGTGCTCCAATAGTAAACAAGGTCTCATGTTGGAGGACGAGCGACATACTGGCGCGAGCTTCATACAGCCGCTCTGAAGTAACAAATGACAGAGCTTGGGACAGACTGTATCTACTTGTCTACGTTTTACTAGTCGTTCTTTGTGTAGGTAGTTCCGGGTAAAGTGAACACTTTTAGAACCCTACACTGTAAGTCCTCCCTACATAGAATTGAGAAGTATTTAGGGTAAACTGACCATATATCGTGATAAACCACGTTGAGGGCTTCACAACATTGGGAAGGCTCTGTACACCGAGTTAACTAGGACGCCAACAGAGAGCAGGCATGTACAGTTTCGGCAATAAGTGATCACTGTATCAAATATAATATCGCAATTAAAATGTTAAACATGTTTCTGTTACTGAAGTTCGAAGTCTTAGTATCACGAAGTAGGGTAGGTTTACCCTATCCATACACAGCATGGGTAGAGGTGATGGTATGTCCCGAAAGTTTTTTTGTGCCAACATACTCTTGTAAACACTGTGGTTTCTTGCAGCATGAATGATTGGGTGTAATATTTCTGATACAACACAGCTGTCTGCAGACCAATAATAGGCATCAAATATTACAATAGCGTGATTATTATTGGTTTAGTCAAATAAGGTAACAGCTCTACGTACAAGCGAAAGCCATTCATCATTTCTTAAGCTGAACATACGTTGAAACCCAGCAAGCAGTCAAGTTTTCCCGCGATAAAGCCATCATCTCTAATCATCATATATGTCTTCGTGTTGACGATATACGTATGCTTCTGTACAATGTTAGCCTTTGCAGGATGGCCACAGATCTGGAAAACCTGGGATTATCAGGAACGTTTCGGGGAATTTCAGTCCATCTGTGAAATTTCAAGGAATTTTCTCGCCTGGCTCGTTTAGAGCTTCCATATACGCCATAGGATGAAAATAATGCCGAGTTGTGAGAGCTCACGTGTATGTGTCCCGATCACGCTCGTCGTAGTTCAATAGCACGCAAATTGCACGTGCCGGATGCAAAGGACCTAACTACAGACGCACGTTGTCTGGTTCTCTTCTGTACCTTTATTACACGAGACAGAGCGTCGAAGCTGTAAACATTCACATTTTTTGTGTTAATTATTTCCTCCCCTATTTAATGACGTAGGTAGAACTAAAGTAAAACGTGGCGGCTATAGCTCATAGTTAGGGACTGGAAATTTTCGCAAATTCAATCGCCTGTAGGCTAGAATCCATTATACTATAGCTGCAGTCTTAGAATGGATAGGGTATATGCATACTCAAGCTCCGTCTATTCGTTCATTGTCTGCTGTTCCACTGAGTAGCAGCTAGTGGACAAATGGTCGGGGCCAGAGTATGTATAGTATAATGGATTCTAGCGCATACAGGTATTGAATTCGCAAAATTTTCCAGTCCCTACTCATAGTTAATCTTTCATTAAATAAATTTGTATTTGAAACAGTTATTTACGGAGCAATGGGCATTCCCACAAACACTACTGCAGTTTCATAGTAAACCTCCTGCCAGTTACTTATGTGTGGAAGTATACAGAGCGTTCGTGGTCTGTGAGTGAGGAAGTGATACGGACGACACAGTACGCGTATCACACCTCACGCTAGCCGCTAGGAGGCGCTAGTCACTCAACTAGCGTGCTGTCTTATCGCCGATAGTCAGATGTTTCGTCTTTATTATAGGTACGTAGATGTTTACAATAACAGAGTTTATTGCTCTTTTGAGGACGAAGACAAATTTAAATCAAAGATTGCCCCTACGAGACGTTCAGTGGTGAAGCAGGGAGTGCTAGACAATTGATTGTAGTATCAGGTTTTGAGCCATAACATTTATTCAAAGCGTATTACCAAATTTTCTCGTCGACAAAGCATAGGATATATTCTTGGTAAACTGCCTGGCACAAATAATAATGGAATCTTTCATTTCTTTGTCATGCAGAATCATTGCAAGAGAATTCTTGAAATTTAACCTATAATTCTCTTGCAATTAATGAGAGATTCCGTTATTATTAATGTCGAGTAGTTTATCAAGAATATAGCCTATGTTTTGTCGAAGAGAAAATTTTGATAATACAATTTTAATAAATGTTGTGGCTCAAAACTGAAAATACAATAACCTTCCTCCCCCACTCCTTGATGTGTGTTGACCTCGTCTATACGTTGTTGAGGTTTCTTCGCTGGTAGGTTCCTACCTAAACAGGGCCGCGAAAATACCCGTCATCTGTTGAGAGAAAATAATTTGCAAGGATTGTTGGAGGACCTAAAGTGGTTATTCACACGTTTAACAATTTTAAAATGATAGTGCCGGATCTGGTGGGTGGCTAGAGGGCGGCATATATCGAAGGGCGGCCCCGCCTTGTTTGCTGAAGTAGGACAGAAATATAATGTCTGCCTGGGAGAAGCTAATTCAGTTAATAATGAAAGTGTAATCAGTTCTTTACTGAGAGAAAGTCATTAACATTATTTTGTAACGTAAAGCTAGACTTTCATATTGTAGTGTGTACTTACGTTCATGTGCATGTGAAAGCCTGTAAATTAAATTAAATTGAGGAGTTTAATTTCATGACATAATTTTGAAGTACAGATTTTCGCATAGCGAAAATTTAGTTTCTAAATTACTAAAACGACATTAATATCACGGCAGTATTTACTATTTCTCTACCCAATAACAGTAACATGCGGAAAAATCAAAACCGAGGAAGGTGGGGTTTAGGCGGGGGGGGGGG